>JAWZYV010011920.1:0-247655 GCA_038373885.1 Cheiracanthium punctorium | reverse complement strand
CCCCCCCGTCCTCCTCACACATCATTGATAAGAGAATAAACAAATCAACTTCCTTGTTGTTATTGGAGAGAGGCTTTTTTGGGGTCTAGCCGAGCGCCAGCAATGGTAACGAGAATCAAAGAAAAGGGGAAACAAGGTGGTGTGGAGAAAAGGAGAGCGGCATTTTGATTGGAAAAAAAAGAGCGCGGAATTTTATCAGGAAAAAGGGCAAGGAGGGCGGAATTTTATCAAGAAAAAGGGCAAGGAGGGCGGCATTTTACCGGAAAAAGGGCACCAGGGCGGGCCGCCCCCCTGAAACGCTCTAGAGTGATCCCTGGGAATATCAAACTAGCGTAACTGCTACAAAACCATAAAAATTATAGAGGAGGAAGGAGGGGGCTTCATGGGGAAAGAGGGACTATACCTAAACAGGGCCGGATTACCCCTTAGGCTGAGTAGGCTTTCACCTGTGGGCTCCTACCATTTTAGAGGCCTGCGTTAAAATTTAGAAGGAAAAAATATAATCAAACATTATTAAAGCTATTTTAGTGTTAATATTTATACAGTATATGTATATGTAACTCTGAGAAAATAATTCTGATTCATTATTGACTTCGTACACAAGAAACACTTTTTGGCATTGTACACTTCTTAATTGAAATTTGAATGAATATGTGCTAGAAAGTTTGAAGCTGACTATTTAGCTTGAATTTTTATGTGCACATTTCAGTGATACCTTGCATTAGATGGATGTATATTTTGCAAATTCAATAAGGAGAACTTTTAGCACTATGTTTACACGAACGGGCTATGGTAATCATAAGAAGGCTTATAAACAAAATACCCTTCGTACCCCAGTCATCACAATCATATTTTATACAACTTTTTTCCGTTCTGAATAAAAATTAATTTTCGTATATTGTTGCACAAATATCATCAGAATAAATTTCAAATAACATAATGCGTTATGGTTTTAGTTTATAAAATGAATACTATGTATCCATTTAGCCAAAGCGTCTCTGACTTACCAATTGCTAGTGTGCTAGTTTAATTTGTTTTGATAATTGTTAAGGTAATCTGGAACAATTTTCCAAATAGAAGGGTGATTTAGAGTGCAGTGGAGTTTTTATATATGTTTTAAAAATAATATGGCGTAGACTATGATTTCGAATTAGATTTCATTCATTTTGTTTCCATTTTTCATATTATTGAGTATTCTTAAAAATTGTCTGTAAATATCTACAATATTCAGAGTGATAATTTTGGCATTGTATATCTGTTTCTGTGTTATTCCACTTTTAAATTTAAAGCACGATTATATTTTATACAACTTTTCTCCGTACTGAATAAAAATAAATTTTCATATATTGTTGCACAAATATCATCAAAATATGTTTCAAATAGCATAATTCATTATGGTTTTAGTTTATAAAATGATTACTATGTGTCCATTTTGCCAGGAGCGTCTCTGATTTGCCAATTGCTTATGTGCTGGTTTAATTTGTTTTCATAATTGTTAAGGTAATCTGGAACGGTTTTCCAAAAAGAAGTGTGATTTAAAGTGCAATGCAGATTTTATATGTCGAGTTTTCTATGCCAAGTTCCACACGAAGCCCCCCCCCCCCCCGGCCTAGATCCCTCGCGCAGATAGTTGGCCATAACACCACATTTCAACATTTCTTTTCATTTTTAATGTTATTGAAAGATTATATGAGTATTCTTAGTTTAATGTAAAATGAAAGTTTTCAGTATTAAAATGTTTATGAAGACCTAAAATAGTGTAGACTCTGAATTTTGATATATTCTCGCACTTGGATTTCTTTGTTAAATCATTTTTAAATGTTAACAAGGATGATATTATTGAAAAATTAATTTTTTTCCTGCTGTGAAAATACTATGAGAATGAATTTAAAAGTATATTTTATTTATTTATTTGTTTTTACAATTCAAATCACGGAAATCCGTTTAAAATGTATGTGTCGAAGAGAGGACTTGTAACTTTGTATGATGGTTTGTATTTGATTTGTTTTAATACATGGAAAGGAGGTATTTATTACTTCTTTGTTTATGTTTTTTTTTAAATAATTTTAAATGTAATCTGTAAAAAGTTGTCAAAAAATGTAATTTAAATGTGATCAGTTTTTCTGTCTTAAAGTAGTGCGACATTTAATTAAAGTCGATTCAATTTATGGGTATTTCATCATGTAGTAAAATAAAAAATACTATTTTATATCAGTAAAAATTATCTCTGATGAATGTTTGCAAGTAAATAAAATAATCCAGATTTTAGTATTTCGTCTCGTTTGTACTTCTAGGGTATTTTGAAATATTAGCTGGAGTAATGTTTTGCAGAACAGTTTTCCACATTTGACTGCATGCATTTTCTTTCCTATGAAATTATCATTAAATACATTTCGAAAAAGATTTTACTTGTTTTGCTGTTATTAACTTAATTAAAATTCAGTTGTTCTTTCAGAAGGGAGATTTGCTTTCTCCATATGTGTACTGAAGACTGATTCGAGATCTTGAGTTCAAAAACTTAATTTAAAAAATGAGTTCAAAAAATTTTTGAAAAATTTATTAAATGGAATTCCTTTTATTTTCATGAAAGTGTTATGTTATAAAAGCACATTTTGAAATCTCAATTCTAAAATTTCTGAACCCCTTAATTATACTGACGGAGAGAAGGATTTTGTGTCCCCCCGTCCACCTCCGTAAGGATACGAGCCCCCCCAATAATTTTTACAAGTCGGCGCCCGTGATTGGCGCCCGGTGCAGTCTTTCAGTTTGCCGCCCCATTCTTTCTCAGTTTCAGCATTCTGCCCCCATTTCGGTCCTTTAGTTTTCCACTTTATTATTTCTAAGTGTCCTGCCGGCCATCATGTTTGTTTTTTTGCCGCCGGGGCGGAACCCCCCCCCCCCACTTATTACGCCACAGTTTTAATTAGATAAAAGTAGAGTAAATGCAGAATTTAGTAAATCAGACTATTGACAAGATTTGGTATTTTAAATATTCATATTATACACCTTCCGATTTTAAAATTCTCAACATTTTAATGAATGAAGAAAGGAAAAAAAATAATAAAAGCAAAACAAAGCTAGTTCTGGAAAAGGATGTCTTCAGAAAACAAATTGTGTCATAAGTTAACAGCTAGGTTATTCATAAAACAAACTGTCATCAATTTAAGCTTATTTTCAGTTGAAAAAGAAAAAGAATTCTGGAAGGTTTATTAATAGATAATTTGTTTAAGTACTTTTGGCACCAGGATGTTGATTATTTTAATTATATTAAGCTGATTAAAAACATTTGATAGTTAAAATAAATATTGATTAGTACTTTTTTTATTTTAAAAAGATTAAAGCAAGGTTTAAGAAAGAAAATTTAGTGTTTTTAAAGAGACCTTTTTAAGTATGTTACAAGAAATTAAAAATAAAGCTTTATTAAAAATATTTTAAACTTTATTTCATACCTTTGGACAATTCTGCGAGTTAAAAAAATATTAATTTTATACCTGCTAAAAAATTTACATGTAGTAATTATTTTTATTTATTTTAAAGAAATAGTACTTTTTAAAAAACTTAAATTCACTTTTCATGAATGAGCAAGCATTAAATTAGAAGTAAGAGGAATAACAAATATATTTCAGTGATTTGATTTCATATGGTGTTGTACATTCCAACCATAGGATGTATTACAAAATTTGCATGACTATGTCATTTTTTCCAGCAATCTTCTGTATTCTTAATTAAATTTCCCCAATTTCTGTAGTTATCAATGGATGGATGAGTTAAATTGTTGATGCAATTTTAATAATGTCTAATAGTAATAAGGGTAACTTTCAAAATCTTTACTTGGTACTCATTCAATAATTATTGCAAACAAAAGAATTTAAATAAAATTCTGATAAACATGTATGTCACGTAATTTTGAGAAAAAAAATTAAGCAGAAAATTCAACATTACTTATATTAAAACTTCTTTATGCTGGAAGTTTTTTTTTAAATCAAAACTTCTAGTTATGTAGATTTAATTCACATATTTATGTCCTGTTTAGACCAAAATATTATCAACAAATTATTTTTCCTATTTCGCTTACACTTACTTCTACTGGATATTTTCTCCAAAAGAAGGGGGGGGGGGACTAAGACAAATTGGAAAAAATCTTACTATGCAGTGTAAGTCAGAACACATATTACAACTCTACATGTTAAAGTTTCGGGGATCTGATCCTTTCAAGCCAGTTTCTATATTTTATCTACCTGTACATTCTCGTGGAACCCCAAAGTGCCCTTTTTGAGAACAGGGTGCCCCTTTTGAAAATTTCACCCCCCAGCGGCCCTTTTTTTCTAGAGTCAACACTAGAGAAATCAGGTTTGGGTTTATATTTTTATAGAAGTATTGTTAAATGAGATGGATTGTTTCATTTCACTGATACTTATAATTTTAAATTTTATAAATTCAAATTATAGTTAATTATTAATATAAATCAAGAGTAACCTACAAGACAGAGAAAAGGTACAACAACCTTAAAAATCATTTATGTTCTAAATATATGCCTTCAAAATCTAAGTGTCTGGCAAAATGGCTAGTGTGCTGGATGACAATACATTAAAGGTGTACAGGCAGATAGGGCGAGAATCTCGCATTTTTTTTTTTCTTTTTCCCGCATTAAAAATAATTACTGTGAGAAATTTGCGCACCTTACAAATCATTTTCATTCAGATAAAAAATTTTCATATTTCAGAAGATTCTGGCACTTTTTCAAAAAAAGGCTTGCATGCTTCCATTTTTCATAATGTAGTTATACACACTAATTTGCATGTTTACCCGAGGCAGGGGAAAATACCATTTATAATACCTTAGCCACTGGGTATTTACCCAACTCAAATCTATAGCAAGAAATTCTCACCCATTTTTAAAAATCTCGCTTAGTTTTTGGGAAAGGGTGAGAAATTCTCACCCATTGTAATATGAACAATAAAGTGAGAGAAACACATTGGACATGATATTTGGGGGGACATACATTTGCAATATAAAATAAAGAAGGGACCATATTTTAAATAGTTAGGCGAAATCTTAATAATGCAAGAAGCAAGTTCATACCATGAATCATTGCTTAAAGTAAGTCATATAATTAAATATAAAAAGGTTATTTTAAAAGTAAAATACGTTGCGGGCACATAGCTTCATTGCATAGTGTTCAATAACCAATTTAAGAACAAAATATACAACTGAAATTTAATAATTATGTCATAGTAATAAATACGGAGTATCTCATTTAATGTTCAAAGGTTAATTTGGAATATATTTGTGGGAAAGATAAAATCAGTAAGTATCGGAACATAAAAGGGTGCTTTAAATTTGGAATGACCCGTAAGTCAAAATTTGAAAATACAAATTCAAAATTTTTAATCCAATTGTAGACCCCTAACAAACCAACGCTGAGTTACATGCATAATCCCTTAGTTTCAAATTTTATTAAAATCATCAATGCAGCAAGGTAGATTTTGATTTTTTTACGTGGATAGACAAACTACTCATATGGATTGATGTTTGGCCCTTAATTATGATACTTGCTGATTGTAAAATATGTTCACATTATTATTACAACATGCTTATTGTGTAATGAACATTTAAAATTAATAATTTTTAAAACAGCACATACTTTTGACCATTTTTCCAAACAAGGTAAACAGAAGACATGATCGCATGTATCAGGAGAAGCCCGTACCTTCTGTTCAAAATCTTCAAAACAAATCGGACAAATATCCATTTCCAAAAAAAAAAAGAAGAAGAAGAAAGAAATGTTATTGATAGAGCGCTTTTGCCATCAAAAATGTTGTAGAAGCTAGTCCGTGTGTAGAAGAAAAGGGAAAAAAAAACACAATTTAAAGTTCAGCACAATATCACACAATATATAAATGCATGCTGCCAGCAGGGATAATCTGAACAGAAACGGCGCGAAGCAGTGTTGCCAGAAAGTTTTGAACATAAATCGCAAGATCTGGCAACGCTGGCATTTTCGGCGATCCCAACCGTTTGGGCCAATAGCTGCGTCTGCGCATACAACTGGAGATCCAGAGAACAAATGAAGAGAAGAGCTTTAATGACAATGCTGGCGCCATCTGTTCGTTGAAAATACAGTTAGTTTATTATAGTGATTCATATGCAGTTGTTTTCAAGGAGCATTTGTGCTCTTTCTTTGTCAAGGAGGTTTAACATATGGATGCGCCCATGCTGCGCTACGCAGTGCTAAGAAAGTGAAGCCAAGTTACTAACCAATTTTTTTATCCATTTTACGTTTATGGAAGATTTTTTACGCGTATTAACTTGTTTTTTATTGCAGAATTTCAAATTTATTTTCGTGCATTGCGTTTTAAACATCAAGTGAAACAAAAAACAGTTATTCTTATGATTACGCTATACTTTGCAAAACTGGTTATATTTTTTTCATGATAATTGTTTTATTATAAGAAAAAATTGCTTTTTATATTTCTAGGAAGACATTTTTTGTTGTTAAATAGGCAAAAATAAGTTTTATTTTTATTTCACATCAGCCTAAATTATTAAATTGCTCACATTATATTAACAATAGTTTTTAAGTCATATTACAGGTATTAAGGGCCCGATTTAAACGAAACAGAGTTCTATCGTTTTCCGTTGCGATCGCGGAAATTTTCGACTGATTCCTATGTTTCCTATTCAAGTGAAACCTGTCTATTGCTTTTGGATCACGTGACACTGCGATCGGTGTTTTGCTATCGCTTTTTCAAAGCGATCGTTTTCGAGAACATGGCGGATCGATCGGCGGATAGTTGATAAGAAGATTACAACAACAACGAAGACTCGTTATTTAAAATTACGAAGCAATCCGTTGGAATTATCAGACAGGAAATTCTGCAAAAATTTAGGCCTGCGGAAAGCTGAATTTTCTCGCAGAACAGAATTTCTGTAGGGTTTATTTTCTGTCGGCCTTTGAGTTCCACTCTAGCAGACACTACGATGCAGGTGCCATCTATAGTCCTTATTTTAAATCGCTTATTGCTCCATAAATTTGATATTTGAAACAGCGACTAAAAATTAATGAATAACGAATAATTTCTCGCTAAAATAAGCAACCCTCCTAAACAAATACAAATATTCATACTATTATATTAAGGATGTCTTTAATTGTTAATTATATATCAGAACATAAAATATATAGTAATTCTACCCCTCCATTATAATTATAAACAGCTTCTCTGCTACAGAAAAATAAAATGTAGTAGGCAAACTAGAGAACAATTATTATTCGATAATTCGAACAATTCGACATGATAATTATGACGAACAATACTATTATTAATAATTTTCTAAAAAAATCTTCATAAATTAAAAATGTATTTCCATGATCATAAACATACAAAAAATATTAACCTAAACCAGTTAAAATTTTAAAACATTAACCTGTTGGGGAAAAAAATTAAGACACAGCCTGTTGTCCGTTGCAGCTCAAACATAAATAAATAAACAGTTAGTCGTCGCCATTAAGTTAAAAGTTTTTTCCAGAGAAAGATGCGATTTTTTATTGGTTAACAGCGACTTTCTACGTCACCGGAAATTGCGTTTTCACTCTGTGGCGATAAAGTTTCGATCTAGCAAACCTGTAAGTTCGATCGCCTATTTTATTTCACTTTGAATACACTTTTGCGATCGCTTGTAAAAGGGATCGAACTTCGAGACAGAAAACGATCGTTTTGGAGACGACTGATCGCGTTTCGTTTGAATCGGGCCCTTAAAGTAAGAATGATATTTCAAATATGTTAAATAAGATACATGAGCATGGGCGCCGGCAGAATATTTCCCTTGGGGGAGCAAGACTACTTTAACGTATGGTTACTGTGGCAACCCTGTATTAAAAGCATTTCTACCATAGAGGCGTAAAAGAAAAATGTATTTTTAAATTAACAAAGTGACTGTGGCAACGGTATAAAAATTGTGTGTTCTGTCAAATAAGTAGTTCTTTCGGGGGTGATAAAAAAATGGCTGTGAATAAAATTTATTTGCATTTAGCGCAGTTAAAAGTTTTGCCTTATTCTTTCTTTGTCAACCTTCATTCACCTCAATGTTGACCCGGACAGGGACATAATTTAAAGGTAGTGTGCTAATTTTATGTGCTATTTCTTTGGAGAGATTTATTTTTATATTGAAAAAAATAATCAATACTGTCAAAATGACAGAGATAAATGCGATTCAAATACCCGATTTTAATCTGTCAGATCCTGTCCTGTGGTTTATTATGTGTGAAAGCACTTTTGCGTTGGCAAAACCACAGCCAATTACGAAATTTAACTATGTAGTCTCGCATCTACCGCCAGATATTGCATCTTTAGTTCGAGATATCTTGATGAAACCACATGACAGCGACCCGTACACGCAATTGAAAACAGAGGTCATAAATCGTTCATTTGAAAGCTCTCAGCAAGAAATTCGGCATTTGTCGTCAGGCGAGGAATTAGGTTCACGTAAGCCAACTGAACTGCTACGTAATATTAAACGCCGTGCTGAAACTCTCAATGTACCAGATACCCTGATGATGGAATTGTTTTTACAACGGTTACCAGTAAGAGTTCAATCAATTCTTGCTGCCTTTCCTGATCTCGATTTAAGCAAAGCGGCTGAAATTTCCGATCGCATTTTGGAAATAAATCCGTCGCCAACTGAATCATTTGTAGTTTCCCACTCAGTTGAACAGAGCGCAGAAGATAAATTATTTCGCGAAATTGAAAAATTAAATAAAAGAATTGATAATATTTCTATCCAAAGAAATCGTTCACCTTTTAGAGGGAAACGAAATCGATCTCGCAGCAAAAACAGGTCTTCAAATCGTGATCATTCTGTGTGCTAGTATCATTGGCGCTTCGGGAGTAAATGTAGAGAAGATAAATGTTTAAAACCTTGCTCTTGGCGGGAAAACAAGAAGAGCAAAGAGTAGAGGCGACTTACTCTTTGCCGAAAGTGTCACGTCGCCTGTTCATTAACGACCGTAAAACAAATGTCTCGTTTTTGGTCGATACCGGTAGTGACGTGTCAATAATTCCAGCGAGTAATCAACAAAAAAGAAGCCCACCCCAGCAAACACTTTTTGCAGCCAATTCGTCAAAAATAATTGTGTATGGTCAAAAAACACTTTCTCTATATTTTAATTTAAGGAGAAAGCTAACATGGTCTTTTTTAGTGGCTAACGTCAGTTCACCTATAATCGGAGCAAATTTCCTCCATTATTATGAATTGGTACCTGACCTACGCAGCAAACGTCTCAGAGATTTGAAAACAAATTTTCAAACACCATGCCAAATTCAAAATGCTAAACTACATTCTGTGAAAACTGTTTCTCTTGAGAACCCATATCATGATCTTTTAAAACAGTTCCCTTCTATAACAGCACTACCTGATCCCAACCAGCCTGTCAAACATACGACGGTTCATTATATTCAAACGAAAGGTCCACCTGTAGTAGCAAAACCTCGTCGGTTCGCACCTGATCGTTTGAAAATTGCAAAAGCAGAGTTCGAAAATATGTTACAATTGGGGCATATGAGACTTTCCAACAGCAGTTACGCATCACCTCTCCACATGGTGCCGAAAAAGGGAGCATTGGAATGGAGACCCGTCGGTGACTATCGCGCCTTAAATGCACAAACTATCAAAGATAAATATCCCATTCCATGCATAGCTGATTTTACTGCTGAAATACATGCTGCCAAAATTTTTAGTCGAATAGATCTCGTTAAGGCTTATCATCAGATACCCATTCACCCCGATGATATACATAAAACAGCCATCTGTACTCCATTTGGCTTGTTCGAGAGCACGCGCATGCAGTTTGGATTGTGCAACGTTTCATCAGCGAAGTGACTCGCAATTTAAAAGGCGTCTATGCCTTTGTAGATGATATACTAATAGCTTCAAAGGACAATGAAGAGCATAATCAACATTTAAATGCGCATTTTTTTTAGATTGCAACAGTATGGTCTCTGCATAAATGTTGCAAAATGCACATTTGGCAAACCTGAAATTGAGTTTTTTAGGTTTTAATGTATCAGAAAAAAGAATACAACCTCTTCCTGATAAAGTTAAGTTCATCGTTGATTTTCCACGACCAATAACTTTAACCCAACTTCGTCGACTTTTAGGCATGTTCAATTTTTATCGCTGTTTTATACCCAATACCGCTCATATGCTTGCTCCTTTGATACAGTTTTTAGAGGGCCACAAAAATAAGAAAAAACGCAAATCTCGTTCTCCTGTTTACACTTCGAGTGAATAACTTCAATGGAACGCGGATGCGGAGAAAGCCTTAATGGATGCGAAAGACGCAATTCCTGAAGCTACTTTATTGAGACATCCGATTCCTGGCGCACAACTAAGCATATGGGTAGATGCTTCAGATGTAGCTATTGGGGGAGCACTAATGCAACTTTCCGGAGAACACTGGGAACCCATAGCTTTTTTCTCCATGAAACTGATTAAAAGTCAGCAGAAATGGTCAGCAAACGATCGAGAACTATTCTTCATTTACAGTACTATAAAAAAATTCAAACATATGTTAGAAGGAAGAATTTTTCAAATATACACGGATCAAAAGCCATTGATATATGCTTTTAAGCAAAATCCACATAAATGCTCACCGAGGCAGCTACGTCATCTACATTTCATATCTGAGTATTCTACAGACATTCGTCATGTGCAAGGTTCTAAAAACGTTGTTGCAGACACTCTTTCAAGAATCGAAGTTCATTCTGTCATAAAATCACCTATGTTAAATTTCAAAATGTTTGAAGAAGCACAATAAAACGATCCAGAGGTAAAGGCTCTAAACAGTAAAACAACATCTCTAAAGCTAGAACGGCAACCTAGCCATATATCCGACTGTCACCTGTTCTGTGATGTATCAACTGGATTTCCTCGACCATTCATATCCGAGTTCATTCCGTAGGATCATTTTTGAGCATCTCCGCAATCTTTCTCATCCCGGATAACAGCAACCGTGAAACTCATTTGTTCGCGTTATGTTTGGTCAAGCATGAAACAAAAAATAAAGAAATGGGTTAGATCGTGCCAGCAATGTCAACGCTCCAAGATTCAAAGACATACAAAAGCACCGATGGGTACATTTTCTACACCTGACGCACGATTCTCGCAAATTCATATGGATATCGTGGGTCCACTACCCCCATCTGATGATTACAGGTATATTTTAACCTTAATAAATCGTTTTAAGAGATGGACTGAAGTTATTCCCATCCATGACACGCAGACGAAAACCATCTGCAGTGCAAGTTTTAATTTTTGGATTGCGCGTTTTGGTTGTCCATCTACGATTACTACACACCAATGTTCACAAATGCGGTCATCAATGTTTGCTGAATTTTCAAATATGCTTGGCACTTGGCACGCAACGCATTCGAACGACTGCTTACCACCCAATTGCCAATGGGATCATCGAACGTTTCCATCGCCTCTTAAAAGCATCTATCAAACCCACGAACATGGAAACAGATGGACTGATGTACTCCCAATAGTTCTATTAGGAATCAGAACAGCTGTTAAGGAAGACTTGAACGCGTCTTGTTCTGAATTAGTATATGGAACAAATCTTCGCCTTCCTTGTGATATGATAGATGTTATCCCAATCCAAACATGTAGTAACGACTTTGTCACGGAGCTTCGAAATAAGATGAGACGGTTAAACCAAATAGCAACATCTCGCCTTTCATTTGACAAATGCTATGTACACCCTGATTTAAAGACTTTCTCTCATGTCTTTTTGAGTGTGGATTGGGTGCATGCTCCGCTGTGTCAGCCATATACAAGCCCTCACAAGGTTCTTTCACGATCGGCTAAAACACTGACAATAGAGTGCAATGATCGTAAAGAAACGGTTTCTATAGACAGAGTGAAACCAGCTTATATATTAGAAGAAAACAACATCACAAATTCGGAGAGTAAACAATCATGTCCAGAAACTTCTGTAAAAGTAACTAGGTCCGGCAGACATGTGCATTTTCCAGAAAAAATTAGTATCTTATTTTACTTAAAACTCTTATTTTTCATGATTCCTTTATCGTTCTCGACTATCTCTTCGTCACTGGGGGGATACTCTGTGGCAACCCTGTATTAAAAGCATTTCTACCATAGAGGCGTAAAAGAAAAATGTATTTTTAAATTAACAAAGTGACTGTGGCAACGGTATAAAAATTGTGTGTTCTGTCAAATAAGTAGTTCTTTCGGGAGTGATAAAAAAAATGGCTGTGAATAAAATTTATTTGCATTTAGCGCAGTTAAAAGTTTTGTTTTATTCTTTCTTTGTCAACCTTCAGCCACCTCATTACCATGTTGGAAAGAGCAAAAAAGCAAGGGAAAACACTGCATACAAAAATCCAGGAGGGGCATCGCCCCCCCTTTGCCCTATGCTGCCGGCGCCCATGTACATGAGGTATTTACAGACAGGGAGAGAACATTATCTTTAGACATGAGGAAACAATTATACACTTCAACCTTCTTTAGAGATGGACTCGAGACGTGCGAGACGAGAAACAGGGATGTCCCGTCTCGTCTCGCAGGGGCAAAGTTCGGCCACGTCGCGGAGCCCCTTTGTCTCGTCTCGCAGAGAAATTTTCTGTCTCGTCTCGCGAAATTATGAACTGAGATTTTGCTACCATATTTTTGTAACTTATTACTATTTTATGGGAAAATAATATTAATAATAACAATTAGTTATATATTAGAATATTAGTACATATACTAATTACCATATTAACTGATATGTGCATTTGAAGTGATAAAAATTCAGATTTAATCCGTTTATATAATGTGACAAGACACCGAAAAAAAAAAAATATTTTTATTTATTTACTAGCAGACCCGCACGGCGTTGCCCGTGAACCCCTTAAATTATGTGATTTACAAAATCTGACATGTAAACTGCAACTCCAGATTAGTACTCTAGGCCGCAATTATATAACAGAATGTGCAGATAATGGTTCCAGAGTTTCAGGTACGTACTTACAAACGCACCACTAAACTCAAACCACTTCCATAGAGGAAAGTGGAGAGCGCTTCTTCTAAGCTTCCAATACAATGTGTGTGTTCGTAACAAAATTGTATTCCTCCGCGAGAGGAAGATGGAATCATTGTAGACCAAAAAAAGCAGACGAACTCTATGTAGATACATTGATTACGGCGATTGAATGACTATATTGAACTTTCTTCTTTACGAAAAACGATTGAGAAACGACAGCAAAACTAGAATTAAAAATAACGGAACTCAAAAGAACGTACAGCATGCAACTGAACAATTTTCTTTTAAAGATAATATGTTTTTCACGTACATTTAATATCGCAGGTGTTAGTTTCGTTTTCGTATTTTCAATTCGGAGACGGATTAATGATATTTTGTGGGCGTTGGCGGTTAGTTGAAATTTATATCATATTACAAATAATATTTCTTAACATTTAAATTACATTAGCTTTCAAATATAAACAAATAAAATATGCAATCGTTTCAGGACAATCAGTTGTTATATTGTATGATAATACAAATTTAAAAAAATAATTTAGGATACACATAGTTCTAAGTTAGCAATTAAACCATAAACGGTACAGATAAATGTTCCTTTTCTTCATTACTTCGCAATTAACCAAAATTATTAATCAAAATACACGGATCAAAGCAATACAAACAGAAACTGAAAACACAATTAAACAAACCATACTTTATAAATTTAAAAGGCCGATTTTCATTTTTCAACGTTTATAATAGATTATGTAAGAATATCAAAGAATTTTACAACCGTTTATACAATCGAAATAATTTTTTTTGACATTCCAGATACATGAACATTACATCTGCCATACAGGTTCAACTGTAGTATGTGAAAAAAAAAAAAAATGCTAGTCCTGATGAAAGTATATTAAAAATAATTATTTAACCTGTGAAAAGTGACACTAGGCTTCTTTACATCTGACGTATTAGTGCAATCAGTAACACAACAGGCTACCATCTCTATTTTAAAACATAGTAAAACAAAGCTCTATCACCATACAATAACAAGGGCTTCCCGCTAATCTTCTCCTTCTGGGCTCCAATCAAAAGAAAATAGTTCCGCGGCAGAAAGTTTCTGGAAACGCTATGTGCGTCGGTTGCTCCCTCCACTTTCCTCTGTGACCACTTCAAGAAAATTGTGCAGAAGTTATCGGCAGCCGTTCCACCCTGCGCCGACTCCTCTAAATGCGCATGCGCTTTTAACGCAGGTGGATGCGTTCTATCTGCCCGCCCTGCTTTGCCTTGCGTTGTTGCAGTTTCCGTTGCGGTGGGAACCAAAGCGTTTGTTTCAAGCGTTTGTTTTGATTCGCGTCGCGATCTGCTGTGGCTGTGCCACTTTCCTTCGGTTCTCAGCTGCCTGTCTTTTATAATAATTGCTGTGGATATTGAGATGGATATTGAGAAGAACATTGAGAAGGGCATTTCGATATGTTGTAATGTATGCAATGAAACTTTACGTACAGAATTAGCTCCCAACTCTTCATCATTCACAAGAAACTACCAATTGAATTTTTATACAGTTTTTGAAGAGTTGATTTTTTACTAAATAAAAATTGGAAAAATAAAAAAAAATTGGGGCCTTTGAAATGGGTGGGTGCAGGGCAAGTGCCCCGGTTGCCCTGCTGATAAGCAGACTCTGTTGCTTTAAACTTCTTTCTTTTCCTTTTTTTAGGGAACTTCGAAAATAATCCTATTTTAATTATTTAAAGTTAATTTTTTTAAATAAATTTTTTGAGCAAATTTTTAAACCAGTAGTTCATTTAAATGAACAAATTTTGTTTTAAAAAATTTATTAATCAACAACTTATAAAAGTTATTTAAATATATATATATATATATATATATAAAGAAGCATAATACCGATAACAATCAATAATTTTTTGAGTTGATTTTATTTCATTAATTTGCATTCAGTTTTAATGTTAACTTTAAGTTAAAATTTAATCACTAATTAGCATAACCATGGCACAGTGGTTATATCACTGAAATTGGTAGACGGCCGAAGTGTGAAGGTCCCGGGTTCGGGTCCCATCGCGCGGTCGTCGATCTAACGGTCTGGAGTTTTGGTAGGTTTTCTCCAGATGTAACGTGAATACACGTTAGAACCCCTTAGAAAGTCCTCCTACCAAGGCATCCCTCATCTTAGGCAGATACCCCTCGCGCAGGTTTGCCTTAATCACTCACAATTAATCATTAATTAATTAATGAAAAACTTGTGGATTAATCTTTAATTTAGTTAAAAACAGATATCCTTAAATTGAAAATAAATTAATTGATTAGACTGCATTAAAACAGTAGAAATTATTAATTAAATAATCACGTTTTTAATTTAACCCCTTATGCCCCAAATTAATTTATTTTTCAAAAAAATCAGTTTGACTCTATATTATAGTATTGGAAATGTCTCACTAAAGTGCAAGAAAAAAAATTAAAGACCTAGTAGGGAATTTATAGAAGATTTATGTCCTGTTAAGCAATTTTACTGATGGAACTTTAAAGTCCCGTCGGTGCATAAAGGGTTAAGGATAATTAATTAGTTCTATTATTTTAATGCAATGCAGTAATCACGCTCTTAATTAACAAAATATAATTACCGTTCTACTGTTGTAATGCAATGTGCAATATAATCTATTAATTTGCTTTCAATTTAACGCTATCTGTAAGTTAACTAAATTAAAGATTCATCAATTTGTTTTTAATTAAATTAATTTATGATTAAATTTTAACTTACTGCTAGCATTAAACTGAAAGAAAATTAATGAAATAAAATTGACTCAAAAAAAAAAAAAAAAAGAAAGTTTTATAATATTAATTGAAAAATTACTCTCGAAGTTCCCAAAAATAATTTTTTTTAAAGTTGAAAATAAATTTTCCTGAAAGCAGTCGGTCTAAAAGGCTGGCAGATGTGCAGTTCAAAAATAAGGAAACGTGCAACGGAAAGAGAAGCATGCACAAGACAGGCAGGCAAAGAGGAGCGGGCAGAAAGTCTGCATCCACTTGCGTTGAAAGCGCATGCGCATTTAGAGGAGTCGGCGCAGGGTCGAACGGCAGGCATTTTGGCAGATCCCAACCGCCCGCATGTTCACAATATCTACCCGTTTCGGCATCAGCAACTCTCTGATTGGACAATGAAAATACGTCATAACGCACAGGTTACTATCCCTGGCGTCTTTTTCCTGATTTTGTCCGTAGTACGTAGTAGAGAGTATTTTATTGTCTCAATTTGATTTGAAGATCATCAATTATCTACTAGCATCCGCACGCGTTGCTCGGAACCCTAATTATCGATTTACAAAATCTGACATGTAAACTGCAACTCAGATTAGTACCTAGCCGCATTGTATAACAGAATGTGCAGATAACGGTTCCAGAGTTCAGGTACGTACTTACAACGCACCACTAAAGACAACTCACTGCCGTGGCCGTCACATATTTCTCCCAGAAATATCGTTGCATTAAAATTGCTGGAGTTATTAAATATTTCATCCAATTAAACAAATTATCATGTAAAATCCTCAATTTTCGATTTAAATTTCTGAAAATTAGGAAATGTTAGGTCATTAAACGTATTAAATACCATAAAAAAATTTCATGAAAAGGCCCCATTAGGAAAAACGCGCCAAATAAAGAAATATCGCCAAATTTGGCGCTAAAAATAAGTCCCCAAAATTAGGTTTTCGAAGACCTACGACCCATAGAACCCGAGATTTCCAGAACATTACATATCAATGCAACAAAAAGCAAAATTTAACTATTTAACGCATAGAATACGAATTTTAAACTATTTTAAACCCCAGAACAGCGGGTTGCTCCCAAAATTCGTAACACAGGGTAAGAAAATTTCCGTTTTAGAACGGCTTTTAATTAATAATTAAAAAAAGTAATTAAAATTTTAAAATTCTGATTCTCAGGTGCACATTATCGGCATTCATGGGCTTATATATTCAAATTTTCAGAGTTCTGTGTGCAGTAGATTTGTCTGGAGACCGCACACAGACAGATTTACAAACATTCATTTTTATTATTATAGAGATAGATAGATTTGGCGTAAACCTGATGAAATTTTCGTGCCATTTCATGCTTCTCAAATGCAAACGATTTGTTTTATAGTAGCATTCGGGCGAAACTCGCCAAGCATGGCAACGTAAAAAACGGTTTTTTACTTTTGCGGTTACCACTCACTTCAAGCATAAATCTTTTCATGAGGCCAAAGTTCGCCAAACATGACGATCTAAAATCGGTTTTTAATTAATAATTTAAAAAGTAATTAAAATTTCAAAATTCTGAGCCTCAGGTGTACATTACCGAAGGAATGGGCTCATATGTTCGAATTTTCAGAGTTCTGCGTCCAGTAGTTTTTTCTGGACATCGCACGCATGCAGATTTTCAGACATTCATTTTTATTGATATAGATTGGCGCAAAACTGACTAAATTTCCGTGCCATTTCATGTTTTCCAATGCATGCGATTTTGTTTCACAATATCATGCTGGCGAAACTCGCCGAGCATGGCATCCTGAAAACGGTTTTTAATTAATAATTAAAAAAGTAATTAAAATTTTAAAATTCTGATTCTCAGGTGCACATTATCGGACTCATGTCCTTATATATTCAAATTTTCAGAGTTCTGCGTGCAGTAGGTTTGTCTGGAGACCGCACATATACAGACAGACAGATTTACAAACATTCATTTTTATTATTATAGATTTCCGAAATTGCGTAAATGTAGTACGCATGGTTTCATAGAAGTTTTATTTACTTTTGAAATTATACAAAGCTTTGAATTTTGTTAGAAATGATGATGAACTCATCACATGGTGCGAAAATAAAATTTTAATCTAATGAAGCGGCAACAATGTCCAGAAACGTAAATTCATAAACAGTTTCAATGGAGACAGGATAATTATAATAAAGCCTACTTACCCCTCCCCTTCCCCCCCCCCCCCACACACCTCTCGTTTTAGTGTGCAAGGTATGGGTTTCACATTTAATCGGGAACCCGGGTTTAACCTGCTCATTCACACCATCAAAAAGAAGAAACAACAGAGAAGACTTGTGACCAGGCTGCTTCTCAACGTGGATCTTTGAATGCTCCGCTGATACCCAGCGTTGTATTTGCGTAATCGCTCCTGTAGATCATTCATTTGCGTTCGTATAGCTTGGCTTATGGTGTCGCGTCTCCCGAGTTAGGGAAATCGGACATTAAAAATACACATCAATAAATTGAAATTACAATATTGACTGACATCACACTTATTTATTTTTCTCTTTCTACAAAACGCCTAATAATTTACATGAAAACGAATAACTGAACTATTTTATCACAACACATTTTTAGAACAACTTTTCCAAATTAAATTCACAAGATACATTTTTACATACAAATAAAATAAAATGTGTTCCGCGTGTTAATATATCATATCATAGTAAATTATTGAAAGTTGACATCTATCGAGAGTTGACGTCACCACAATGGTAAAAGTGGCATTTTTTAATAACAGATGAAACATTTTATTTAGAAATATTAATTTTTTAAGAGAAAAATATGAAATATCCATAAAATTTAATTACATACGTATTCATCCATTTTGATGAAAATTTTGTAAATTTATGCGAGAAATCTCGCGCGAGACAAGGCTTTGTGTCGTCTCGCATCAATGATGTCTCGCATCCATCCCTAATCGTTCTTAGTTCATTGATCATATTCATAATAATATTTTGCATCGACAAACAGTTTAAGGTAATGAAAGAAATATGAAAGTTGAATAATTTCCATCAATACTGTTTACTTCATTTAATAGAGGGGAAAAAACGGATAAGGTTTCAAATAAAATGTAGTAGCTAACCAAATTACATTTAAAATTTTAAGGGCTATTATTTATTTTCAAGGACATAGTTCACTTGAAAGAAAGTAATAATAACAAAGCGAACAAAGTAATGAAAACACTCTCCATTGATGTCCAATTAATTGCCTAAAGATGTGGCTTTGAGGTAAACTTATGTACAATCAGTAAAAAATGAGAAATACAGCAGTTTTGTTCTTGAAAATTTACATGCCTGCCAATGATGATATCGGATGTTCTGGGATAGTGAGGGGGCGTGGTAGTTGCCTTCAAAGACAGGGAACATGGGCGCCTCCATAAGTTGAACCTCCTTGTTCTTTGTAAAATGATATGTTACGGAGTACTTTGACTAAAAAAGGTCAGTTGCAAATCACTGTAAAAGCAGAAATTACTGTATCGATTGTATTACATAAATACATGTATTAAATACATGAAATCCATCCGTTCTACAGCAAATTTGTGGACGTTTGACAGCGCCACTTTTAAGTCGTTGAGATCGCCAACAGGGCCGGCCCTAACAGTTTTGCCGCCCCGGACAAAAATATAAAATGCCGACCCCCACAGTAAAATTACTAGTAAAAGAAATAAATTGTTCACAGATACTGTTTTCATGCCTATAAAATTGGAATAGCTCTTTAAACATAACACAGCATAAGAAAAACTATATTTATTAAAAACCACACATTAAGCTAAAAATCAAAAGAAAGAGAGAAAAATAAAGTTTTTTTTTTCTGACTTTTAATTCCGCAAAATTCCTGACTTTTTCTCTTATCAATTTTTGTACTAATTCATGTTCGATAGCCAATGTAGTTAAATTATTTAACCTACCTGGAAGAGTTGTGGAACATAAGAAATTTTTAGTTAACTTTAATTTCTCTGCACTTGCCACAATTATCTGCAAAGAAAGCGAAATTCTCGAAGCAATAGCAAGATGTGGTGTAAAATCTATAGTTAAAATTAGCTTTAAATTTTCAACTGGGCTTTCCTTTTTAACTAATAAGGCCGTAACTGACACTATTTCATTTACTAGATCAAGCGCGTTTATAATCCCCGATTCCCCATCGGTCAGTATTAACTCCAATTGTTAGCACGGTTACACTGTGTTACAATGTTTAATTAGCACTTTTTAGGAGTGTCTTAACTCAGTTATGCCGTGCAAAAATTTAAAATAATTACATTGGGTACTTATTAAATTAAATCTGCATTCTAAGATATTAATCGCTTTGTTTACTGTAAAAAAATAAATCTATCTTAAATTTTAATTTAGGATCTTTCACCAGATCATCTCGTGATTCGCAATCAAAATTAATATGTTACGTGGCTGCATAAACTCAGTGTTAACCAGAATACTATTTCGTCGGTCAGTTCTCTTGTATAACAGAACATTTCATTTAAAATCGCATCAAATCGAAGATCCTTTCAAAAAATCTTCACAGTTTCTTAAGAGTTCTAGAGCAGGTGGTCAATCGTTGTCTTTTGACTGCAATACCTTTCCTAATAGATTCATCCAATTGAAGATTTTGTACCAAATAATAATAGAGCATAGGAACATGAACTGTTTGAGAGAGTTAAATAATCCTAGCCTCATTGGAATTAGATTTGTCAACACCTTTTTACCTTACCAAGAATGCGATCTGTTCAATTTTTTTGGCATCAGGAATGCAATCCAGAAATATGGGATAATATTTGGCTTGTTGAATTTCATTAACAAACTGTAATTTGAATCCAACTGGAAATCTTGTGAAAAATCTATGCAAAATATGTAAATATTTGTTTGCACATCACATATAAACAACTAAACAAGGGCGTGTAGCCAGGATTTTCATAGGGGGGGGGGCAAAACAAAGAGACATGGAGTCCAACTGCTCCTGCCCCGGTTTGTCATAATCAGACCCTATGACTAGCTCATTTTAGGGGGGCATCAGCCCCCTGCCCCCGATGGCTACGCCCATGCAACTGAAGCGAATGAAATGAAATTTATAGCAACACCAAAAGTGGCAACTTAATTTAAACTGCAGTTGCTGAAATACTTCTAATTCCTTTAAAAGTTTTGAGATTTAAAACTGTTGTTTGAAAGCTGTGTGTAAATGTATGTTCGCCCATTGTTAAGAAATGGCTCAAGGGAATAGAATGAAATTTGGAATTATATTGAATGGTAAGTTAATTGAAACAATAGCTACCAAAATTGTTTTAAATAATTCATAGACTTTGAGATTTTGTAAAAATCGCTTTAAAGTTTGTTCTGGCATCCATCAAAAGCGGATTAAGAGAACAGAATGGAATTAGGCCATATGATGGGTAACAAAGCATCATCGAAATTTTTAAAAGATTTGAATAAATTGAAAGGGTTTGCAAAAGTTTCATAGTATTTTTTCTTTTCTATTTTGGGGGTGGGGAGAGAGGGGAGGGCGTCACTTTAAGGCGTCTGGAGGTAATACAATTATTTTTTAATTTTGAGAAAATTGTGCAAAAATTTTACAGGCATAATATTAAAATTTCTAAAGTTAATAGAACAAATTTCAGTTACTATTGATGAGATTGAGTTAAATAACATTGATATATATATATATATTATTTTGAGAAAATTTTGTGTGACCACTTCGAGAAAACAACTAGTGGTCAGGCAAAAGGGAATGAAATGAAATTATGTTAAATAGTAGGCGGTTAGTAAATTAAAATTTCGGGTTTTTAATTTTCTACAAATTTGAATGATTTTTGAGGTATGACGTAAACTTTGATAAAGCTTTTTGCGCATCAAGTAAAATCATCAAAATATTATTCAATCGGACGTTTCAGTGTTAAATATAGGCTACTTGCTATTACAAAGAATTTTCCAAATATTCTCTTCTCAGTTTAATATTCGTTACCAGCATCTTCTTTTGCAACTTTAAATGACTTCTTGATGTAGGAAGCTCATCCACTAAAAGAAAACGTTAATTTTGAATGCAAAATATTTTCTCTATTGACAGTTTATCTCAGTAATTTGTTACTCTCTAACCTGTAATTTTTGAACAATACACAAGAGTTATAACTTAGCTTCTATATTTCTGCCAGTATGTCAATTCCATTTTTTGTACTCTACAATGCAAACGAAATTTCGCGCGGTTAGTAAAAACCCATCAATGACGGATGGATACATCAGCTAGTAAAGTTATATAGAAGGATATTCTTCGGAATATTTTTTAACAATTCTTTTACTAATACGAAAAATTTCAAATTCGAGCCAAAATGCCGCCCCGGACAGGGGTCCGGTTTGTCCGGCCCTAGGGCCGCCCCTGTCGCCAAGATCAGCAGCATTCTTTGGCCGCACTCGTAAACGCCAAACGAGTTGCACTCGTGCAAGGAGTTTCTGTCTAAGGTATTCGTAAAGGAAACTGAGTGCTTTCAGTTTAAAAACTAGGGCGTTCTTCAAATGAAGTAAACTGAGAATGAATTAGGATCGTTGAGTTTTACTTTCTGCGTGTTGTTTTTGTTTAGAAATGGCGTCCGTTGTTATGGAATAGTATGATGTTATGAAAAGTATTTTACGTTTGCTGAAGCTGCAAATATTAGTTTTTCGAGGAGGAAATTGAGGCATACGTTAGAAACTGCTATGAAGGTACATACTTTTTCAAAGGTAATCATTTTCTTGTATTTTTCATTTTAGTAAATTCAAAAATGCATGTTTTAGTGTGGAGATTGAAGTCGATTTAAACCGTTATTTGAGAAATTTGAATTTCTGTCGCTAAATACTTTTGAAAGAATGAAGTTTAAGTTGAAATTTCTAAATTTTAATCTATGCACTTCAATGATGGCCATTCTTTCTTTTAAAAATCCTGTTGATTTTATATTGAGTATGTGCTAAAATTTGTGGTTTACGAATGCAGCCTTTATTTTTGCGCAAGGCTAAAGTTGCCAGATCTGGTTCAGCCTTGGCAGTGGACACCACGGACTAAGAGGGTTCAGGACAATCTTCCTAGCATTGCGAAAGAACTAAATGAAATTTGCCCAAAAGGTAGCGCTGGGAGTCGTACTCATTAATTTTTGGCGCATGCGTCGTCTGCTAGTAGCTGAAACGTAAACAAATATCAACGGAAGCACCCCGCGGGAGATACTTACGCCGTGTGTCGTCAGAGGGCGCCCGTGCCGTTAATTATTAAAAGGGGGTCGCATATTTTCCTTTCAGAGGCTGACGCAGTTTCGCCCGTCTGCCGCTTCCCGATGACCGTCCTAAAGCCTCTTAGTCCGTGGTGGACACTGAACGAACTGGGTCCTGAGCAGAGCATGAAGCTCTAAGGAGTGTCATCGGGAATGGGCGATCAGGCGGGAAAACGGACCAGGATCCATTTTCACCGGCAGGAGGCGCAGCGCACCGCTCCAATAGGGATTTAGCGTTGTTTTGATTGTGAACGACCTATATTTTTTAATAAAATAAATTATTTTGATAGAATATGGGTCGAGCGAGTCACTGCTTTGCACCTGGATGTGACAGTGGATATCCAGAAGCCAGAAAAAGAAATGTATCGCTCGGGAAGAAAAATCCAACGTTATTTAAAGCTCCAAACAGCATCAATACAGCATCACCACAATATTTCTTTAATATGGCCCCTTATAAATGTATAACATAAAAAGTAACACTATGTAAATAGAAAACCTTTTGTACATGTTAGTAGTAGTATAATGCTAATATGAACACTTTAAAATTGGCATTTGGCCCAATAATCAAATTGAAACAGCAGTATAATACTTTGAAATTGTCCATTTTTAAAAAAATAATAACAGTTTTATGAATATTTTTCTGTTTATTAATTTAATTAGGGTGGGGGAGGGGATTTTATAATATATAAGAGATACACAAATGAATAGATATTTTTGGCATAAGTCTGCAAAACTTATACAGAAACAAATATTTTCAATTCAAAGTCTGTTTTTTTTTTTTAATACAAAATTTTTCAAAATTAAAGAAATATTAGATTTTTTCTGATATGTGAAAGCTTGCAAAACTGATGCAAAAGAGTCAATCACTGAATATGCGTGTATTTATTGAATTAATATTTTTTTTTCCTTTATGCTTTTTATGAAATTTTTTGTAGTACTGAAAAATGATATTGAAACTGAAAAGACATTGATTTTTATGTAATTTTTTGAGGTACTCAGGTCCTTATTATCGCACGGGCAAATCGGGACTTTGCCCAGGGCCCCCCAATTTTAAATCTTACTCTGAAACATCCTTCTTTATATCAAAATTTTATGAAAAATAAAACAAATTTCATAGATGCCCCCCCCCCCCAAATTCATCAATTCCTGGGGCCCTTGTTGGTTATAATCAGGCTCTGGTGGTGCTGAAAAACGGCGTTAAATGTTTTTCGCTTTCCATATTTGTTTTGGTTTTTTGGTTTAACTAACCAACTTTAAGACTAAAGACAAAAAAAAAAAAAATAATAATAATAAATAAAATATAATGTGGAAGAGCGGGTATATAAGAGGAATTTATAGCCTGAAAGAAGGCAGGGAATATTTTTTAATTTTTAGCGAATTGCTACCAAAAATATTTGTCAAAAACTGATCTATTATATCGTTCGCATGCAGTTTTAAAGAGAATTTATTTAAATTATTAATTAATTTATTAAATTTTCAAACTGATGTTACATCGTTGTAACTAAGTAATATAGAAACAAAATTATTATATATGCATATTAATTATCATATTTATTTATTCAAATGTTAGTGTATACTTCATGAAATTTCAGCATAAATTAATAAATCCCAATTAGAGAAGCATTAAATCGCGCGCGATGTTGTTTTCCGCTACCGTCAATAGATGGCGCAATCAATGGTAGCCACAGTTTCGTCAGCAATTCTCATACTGCGTAGTTGGTCCAAGTTGGATAACAAGTCGATGTTCCTCCTCCCGAGCTTCATGGAGCAGAGCATGGTTCTGTTTTGAAATCTACCCGCTTGCTGGCAGTTGGCAGTAGTCTTCAAGTGAATTCAGTGCCAGTGCTCTCTGCGTTGTGTCCAAAGCGTGCTTTGGTTGTGTCTTTGTTCGTTCTGGTACTTTCGGACTACGTTTCAAACTATTGCCTATTCTTTTAATATTTTAAATTCAGCCTGAATCGTATCATTTTTTAATGGCTCCAAAGAATAAAAAGAAAAATAGTTTCTATTTTTTCATGAAGGAAATGAAAGAAAAAGAAGCTAGAAAAGGCCGTATCATATCCATGACACAGTTGCCCAACTTAGCTCATCCAATATGGAAAGTATGTTTTACATTAATTTTCCGTTTGTATAATGAACCAAAATGGCACATATTTTTGTTTCACAGATAAGTAGATTGAAGTGTTTTGTACTCGCTTCTCTCGTTTTCCCGCATTGTCTATTCTCAAAGGCTGCTCAATGGCACCCACCCGGATATTTCTGGGTCAGTCCACCAACAAAAACCTGCCTGGGTTTTTTGCTTAAAATCATTTCTGAGTCTGTAAATCCCACCTATAGTATTTGGAAATAAAATTTTACCTTTTAAGCCCAAAACCTTGATGATTTCTCTTATCAAAATGACATAAAAATAAGTATAAAAGTCGGTCGTGTTTGTGGTAATCGGATGAAGTTTTTCAGAATATTAATTTTTTAAAATTTATTTAATTAACTGAAAATTTTGGAACTTCTAGAGACTATAACAACAGTATTTTTGATAGAGGTAGTCGTGATCCTTTTCAGAAAATAAGCTTTCTTTCTACTTTGAAGGAATTAAAAAATTATTAATCATATTTTATTTGTATTCATTATTAAGAACTATGTAGTAATATAATTAATAATATTTTCACTATAAGAAATATAAAGAACAGACTGCTTTTCACTGTCATACTTTTTTTTAATTATTTTACTGATTTAATTTCTTTTATAGCAAATTGCAGTGATTATTATAAATAAATTTTGATGCCACATTATGATGAAAGTTTTCATATATCCACTTTTAAAAACATTTTAAAAGAAATAATGAAAATGGACTTGATAATCTTGTAAAAAACTATGCAAAGTGTGGCAAGTTTGATTAATGCCTGATGATAATCCCAATTAAAGTTAAATGACAAGAGACTAAAAATATAGAATGAAAAATACATTTCAAATAATTATAATTGATCTTTTTTAGTTTACCATTCAAAATCATTCACTTTGATTTTTGTGGTAATATTTGTAAATCTATTAATTTTTCACACTGCTCTGAGCCTAGTCTGTTCTGCAACTCAGACCATATGAATCCAGCTGTAGAGAAAATCCTCTCTGTGGAAGCAGAGCTAGATGGAACAGAATGCAGAGTTTGAAAAAAAAAAAAAAAAAAGCGAGCTACAAAATCAGAATGTAAACAACAACCCTGTTCGGCTTCTGTACTTTTTCTTTAAGTGTGTCCTACCATTTTGAAGCTGAAAATTGTGATACAATATTTTGAGAAGTGATTTAGGAAATAGTCCAATAAAAAAAAAAGCCATTATTGAAGGTAACCACTGCAGTTCATCTAGAGCTGATAATTATGAGCTGCTTGTTTTAAATTCAAACACTCGTTGTAAATTGCAACATTACCAAATAATTTTGCAATATGCATCTCAAATTCACTTTGGTCCTTAGATGCGATTGTTACATATTTACAGGGTGTCGACAGATCAGGGAAATCATGGAAAAATCGGGGTATTTTATCAATCTGGAAAAATCATGGAAGTATCAGGGAATTTTGCAAAAATATTTAAAAATCGGGGAACTTTCGTTTTTGCCTAGTGAACTAGATCATTAATTGTCAATCCGATGCGTGGCTCGGTTCTGGATCACACAGTACTCAACTGATGCACAGATAGACATTTTATGAATCCGAAACCACAATACAGATCATACGAGAACATAGAAATATGAATCTGAGACTCAAGTGATGTAGCCACTATCCCTGTACGAATATGAAAAAGTGCATGTATTCGGACATTCTAAGATGCGAATCATATTGGCATGTGAATTGCTTCCTGAATAAAGTCATAGGTAAAATGAATGGTAAAAGATGATTTAGTCTTCTACTGCGCCATTGTGTTTTTTAAAGTGATGCCTGCTAAGCTCCCCCGCAAGACGATTTTTTTTTTTTTTTTTTTTTTTTATAGATAGTGCTCATTTTTTAGCCCTTTACATATTTTTTAAAATTTGAAATGATAGATTGATTGAAATAAAATAAGTTAACTAGGTGGCCAGTTTATTTTGATCAGTCATCCTTATGCTTAGAATTAAACACTATCTTTATAAAACGAGGAAACTTTCTGCTACATATTCTCTTTTAGTGTTCAACTAAATTTTGTTTGGATTTATGAAACTGAAATACCATTTTATTAATATTAAGCATTTTTTTTGGTTTTCTATTTATTTCCCTATATGAAGCATTCACCTGTTGGTGTTGACGATACACAATGGTGATTTACATGAAAGATTATGGTATGTATATAATTAGTTCTGGAAATTTGATAAAGATAGTCAGGGAAATCAGGGAACTTTTTTTCTCAATTTCTGTAGCCACCCTGATTTATAATTGTTAAAAAGCTTGAAATTCGCATTTTGTGCGAATTCCAACATGTATTGTTAGATATTTGTGGCATCAAGCAATCATAATCTTTGAGCTATCCATGAGGTTGATGATTCCTGAAATATTTTTGAACCTTAACAACTTGGTTCAGAATGCTAGAAGGCAAAATTCCTTTTGCCACTAGATTTTTAAAATGTGCAGGATATCGAAACATCAGTACATTAGGATGGTGTTCCTTAACAAGATCTCTTATTCATTCTACGTTGTACTTGTCCATATATACATACAGCAAAAATGTTTCCCAAACTTTGATTTTAATGCGATTTCTACACAGCATTCAGCACTTTTTCTTTTTTAGACCCCACATCTAATATTTAACAGGCATCAGTGTTCAGCCTAGGCATTTTTCTAAGGGCACTGCGCCCTGCCCGCCCTTCTTGCGCTTAAAAAAAAAAAATCTATGCCCTTTTGCCACCCAAAAACAGCACCCCGATTTCATTCATAGCGCCATCCTCTCCGCTCTGTTTACATTTATTGCGTTGCAGCATCCCTTTCCTTTTTGTTGACATTAGTCAGCACCTTCAGATTCTTATGTTGACTCTAGATTGACTTGGAAGGGTGCAGTGCCCGCCGGCCCTTTTATAGTCTTTTTAGTACCCTGCTGCCCTATTTCTCTTCTTTCTGTCCTCCTGCTTTTACATTTTTATTATTTTTGTCAACAATCACCACTTTTTTTTCTCCCTACATACCATTTGCGGCCCATCACGAAAATATACTAATTCAAATGGCCTCTTCACAGAAATACGATTGAGTACAATAACCCTATCATAAAAATAGGTTCGATTGAAAACGGCCCTTTCACAAAAACCGTCTATGAAATCGGATCTTTCCCACAAATGTAATTTATTAAAATGCCTTTTTCAAGTATTCTACTCTTTCTGATCGAAATACTGTTACTGCCTTTTTCATTGTCTGTTTTCATTTGCGCGAGCCGAGTAACCCGAAAGGTATGTTTTGTATGTTTTGTTTTTGCTGACTCAAGCGAGAAGCTGATCGCAGAGCAGAATTATGTGGGCATTTATTTCACTTGGGAGTTGGGGGAAGAAAATACGGTTGGGAAATTCAAATTTTCTTTAAGTTATCTAAATATTTGATTCCATCTGTCAATCAGGGTTTTAAAAAACCTTTTTTTTTTTTTTTTTATAAACCCATTTATTGGGGTTTTATTTAGTTTTTTTTATAGTATAACACTTTTTGGATTTAAATTTTATAGTTGTATTTCAAAACAGGATAATTTTAGTCTAAAAGAAAACTTTCATTACAAAATAAAAATTAAAATATAAAAATAACTTCAACTTTAATGTAGGACTATCTTTTTCTGCTGGCATTTATAAATGGCTCCTAATTTGTTTTATGATCATAGACCCGAAAGCAGAAATTGGGTAAAAGTGCGACGTACGTCGCAGAACAATCACTGTCTTTGCAGAACATTTCTTCCTTTAAAAGAAAGAACATATAAAATGGTATGTTCTGCAGAGTAATTAAAGCGATGTGTCCTTTATGCCATGTCTTCTTTATCCACTTTTTGCACAACTTTTATACCTATTTCGCATTTTATCGTGGTCTGTTAGGCTTGAAGAAAATGCCTGCAGAACATTTGCAACTGTTTGAAGTTACGTTGCAGAACACTGGATATAATTCTGCTCCTGGGACCATAGATAAAAGTATATTATTGTTCACTTAGAAAAATATGTTGTTTTTGATTGGCTGTTTTCTATTACTTTTTATGAACTTTTTAATTTTTTTTACCTTTATGTTTTTTAAGTCAGTTATATTTTCTAGTTAGAATGTAAGTCAGTAAACCCTTTGAAGACCAACTTACTGCAGAACTACTATTTATTTAATAATTTTCTTTATAGTTATTCATTTTTGCTTTAAACATATATTCCTTTTTACTTTAAAAAATCAAGAATTAATGTCTGATATTAAATCCCATGTAAACAATGTATGATGAATCAGTTTTATATTTCGAAGTACTAAAGTAATGCAGTAACTGATAGAATACAGGATGGCTTCCTGAACCTGAATTCATTCATGAGATGCTTGTAAGCTGTAAAAGAGACGTGCCCCATTCTTTTCTTATCTGGGAAAGGATTTTTTTGGTCACTAAAATAATTACATATTTTATTAGTAAAAAACTTACTTATTAAAGAGATGAATTACTAAGTTATCCTTGCCTGCATTCTACACCTGTTCATTTCAAAGCAAATATTGCAGATAGATTTAGCTCAAGGTATTATTTTTTGAAAGATTATTATTATGTTGGAAAAATAATTATAAAAAAACTAAACTGGCATATATATATTTATCTAATATAATGCACTAAGTTGTGTAGGTAATATTATATGTACTTAATGTCAAATAACAAATGACTTATGAAGAAAGGAAAAATTTTAATAAAACCCACTTCTGTGTGGGTTTTATTGATTTTTTTAAGTGGTTTTTTTTTGGGTTTGTGGGCGGGTCCGCAACACTGCTGTCAATCCTCAAAAATCGGTAGCTATGTTTGGGAGTAATTTCGTAAGCAGGTGTCAGCTATTTTTGGCAACTTTTTTTTGGTCGCCAACACCCGCTACTTGGTGCTTTTTTTGGTCGCCAAATTTTTCACGTGTGAAACACAATTTTAGAAAACGATACAATAATACAGAGGGTGTTTATACATTTTTAGAATGATTTTGATAAAGAATTTAAAAAAAGTAAATGTTTCAGAATAAAAATTTTTGGCAACAGCTTATTATTTGAAATGAGAAATATTGTATGCTACTTTTAAATTTATTCTTCTTTCAAAATGTCATATGTAAACAAGCTGTAGATTGAAGGATATGTTTTTGTGCTTTCCAAAGAGAAATATTCTTATTCCATAATTCAAAAACGTTGTGAAATGCATGGCATTAAAATTTCTTATTGTAAAATAAGCAACATTATTAATCGGCAAGGTGAAAAACGCCAATCATTATTTCTACATGGAAAGAAGATGCCAAACGAATATCCAAAAAAAGCTACGTACTAAAAACTTATAAAACATTATTTAATACGGCGGATTAATCAGTTAAAATTTTTTATTTGGGAATACCTTATTCCCCCGTAGACGATATATATTTCGGTTACACATAAGCACATAACCATCATCAGTCGTTTCTGGATCTCACACTACCGTGTTTATGTGTAACCGAAATATATATCGTCTACGGGGGAATAAGGTATTCCCAAATAAAAAATTTTAAAAGCTACGTACTGTTTCTAAAGTGAAATCGCTGGTAACAAGAGAAAATCCACTGACACTAGTGTTGACTCTAGATTAATTTGGCAGGGCGCAGCGCCCGGCGGCCTTTTTGTAATCTTTTTAGCGCCCTGCGGCCCTTTTGTTGTCTTTTTAGCGCCGGGCGGCCCTATTTCTCTTCTTTCTGCGCCCTCCTGCTTTTACATTTTTATTATTATTAGTCAACAACCAGCACTTTTTATTTCCTACATACCATTTGCGGCCCATCACGATAATACATTAATTAAAACGGTTACGATTGAGTACAATAATCCCATCATAAAAATAGGTTCGATTGAAAACGGCCCTTTCACAAAAACCGTCTATGAAATCCGATCTTTCCCACAAATGTAATTTATTAAAATGCTTTTTTCAAATATTCTACTCTTTCAGATCGAAATACTGCTATTGCCCTTTTCTTTGTTTTCATTTGCACGAGCCGAACAGCAACAGCCGAGTAACCCAAAAAGGCCCCTCTTGTATGTTTTGTTTTTGCTGACTCAAGCGAGAAGCCCGATCGGCATTTCACTTAGGAGTTGGGGGAAGAAAATACAGTTGGGAAATTCAAAATTTTCTCAAGTTATCTAAAAATTTCTGATTCCATCTGTCAATCCTCAAATATCGGTGGCTACGTTTGATAAATATGTAGTTGCGAATTATCAAACAATCATTATACCAGAGTTCATCGCCAGCTGTATATAATTATTGCTCTTCTCGATGTCTTTAATAGTTTTATAACACTAGCAAGTCCCCCCCCCCTAAACGATTTGCTCTTTTTAATCGGCTTTCTTAGTACATATTATTCGTAATGTATAACAGTTATTTACTAATCATATTTAATTACAGATGATACAGAAAGAATGCCTTAGCAAAACGACGTTTTGCGATTCGAAAATTCCGCGGGATTTGCTTGTTTGTTATGGCAAGCCTAGACAAGGGATATCTTCTAAGGGGGGTGCCATTGTTAGATGACTTTTTAAGGAGTTCTAATGTGTATTGACGCGTTCATCTGGATGAAACCGACCAAAACTCCAAACCGACAGTCGCGCGGGCGGGGCCCGCCGAACGTGGGAACTTCAACACTTCAGCCGTCTACCATGTTCAGTGGCTTTATCTACTCAAATCCATCTGAAAATCAAGGGATTTGCGACGTTTTGCGAATACAGCAATTGAAACACATTATGCTTTTGCCAAAATCAGAGCATGATAATGATCTTTTGCTTTAGCAATGTAGCGCTAGTGTTATTGGCGCCCGGTGCGGTCCTTCAGTTTGCCGCCCCATTCTTTCTAAGTTTCAGCATTCTGCCCCCCATTTCGGACCTTTAGTTTTCCACTTTATTATTTCTAAGTGTCTTGCCGGCCACCATGTTTGTTTTTGCCGCCGGGGCGGATCCCCCCCCCCTCTTATTACGCCACAGTTTTAATTACATAAAAGTGGAGTAAATGCAGAATTTAGTAAATCAGACTATTGACAAGATTTGGTATTCTAAATATTCATATTATACACCTTCTGATTTTAAAATTCTCAACATTTTAATGAATGAAGAAAGGGAAAAAAAAAATAATAAAAGCAAAAGAAAGCTAGTTCTGGAATGGGAAAGGATGTCTTCAGAAAACAAATTGTGTCATAAGTTAACAGCTAGGTTATTCATAAAACAAACTGCCATGAATTTAAGCTTATTTTCAGTTGAAAAAAAAAAGAAAAAGAATTCTGGAAGGTTTATTAATAGATAATTTGTTTAAGTACTTTTGGCACCAGGATGTTGATTATTTTAATTATATTAAGCTGATTAAAAACATTTGATAGTTAAAATAAATATTGATTAGTACTTTTTTTATTTTAAAAAGATTAAAGCAAGGTTTAAGAAAGAAAATTTAGTGTTTTTAAAGAGACCTTTTTAAGTATGTTACAAGAAATTAAAAATAAAGCTTTATTAAAAATATTTTAAACTTTATTTCATACCTTTGGACAATTCTGCGAGTTAAAAAAATATTAATTTTATACCTGCTAAAAAATTTACATGTAGTAATTATTTTTATTTATTTTAAAGAAATAGTACTTTTTAAAAAACTTAAATTCACTTTTCATGAATGAGCAAGCATTAAATTAGAAGTAAGAGGAATAACAAATATATTTCAGTGATTTGATTTCATATGGTGTTGTACATTCCAACCATAGGATGTATTACAAAATTTGCATGACTATGTCATTTTTTCCAGCAATCTTCTGTATTCTTAATTAAATTTCCCCAATTTCTGTAGTTATCAATTGATGGATGAGTTAAATTGTTTGATGCTATTTTAATAATGTCTAATAGTAATAAGGGTAACTTTGAAAATCTTTACTCATTCAATAATTATTGCAAACAAAAGAATTTAAATAAAATTCTGATTTATATAATTAAATTTTATACATCCTGCATTGCAGAAATTTTATTTTTATTACATGCTAAACGCATCTACCCTAATCCACTTACACTGACAGTCCTTTTCTGTTTAAAAGTTTGCACCAATATAGGTGAAATATCATATGAATGAGATCCAGTAATTGTGGTCCAGTAGTGATAGTGTGATAAAATGGAGGAACAAAAATTAACAGTCCCTCTGCCTTCCCCTACTGCCTAACAAATCATGTCTGGCTAAAAATTTCTGAAATCTTCTTCAATAAATGTACTATTCTTATAAACATGTGTGTCACATAATTTTGAGGAAAAAAAATAAGCAGAAAATTCAACATTACTTATATTAAAACTTCTTTATGCTAGAAGTTTTTTTTTAATCAAAACTTCTAGTTATGTAGATTTAATTCACATATTTATCATAAGCGTAAAGTTTTCAAAATTATTGGGGGGGGGGGGCGGGCCCCACAACCACATATATTCGCGTCAGTAGAGTAGCCAAGAAGGGGGTTATACCCCCCATGAGGAATTTTTTGCCATACAAAATGTATATGCCTCACTCCCTTATCATACACCCGTACCGTATACATATATGTGAGTCGCAGAAGTCGTACCCCCCCCTTCCCCTTAAAAAATTTCTGGCTACGCCACTGATTCATGTACATATAACTTACTCTTAACTGCCAACTAGTAGTGGTAAATAGAATTAACCACTTTTTCTACATGATTTTTCGGCTTAAAATATAGCAAAATTTTTGTGCTGCGCGCTCGAGCTGGTTACTATTTTGAAAAAAATAATTTTAAAATATACTGTTTACGAAAAGTGGTTAATTATATTCCGTAGCAGTTGGCAGCTATGACTTACTATGTGTAAGTGTAAATTATTGGAGGCGCTCGAGCTCTATGGGTCCATAGAATTCTACACCTGTGTAAGGTAAGTATCCATGTTAGTATCTTTCAACCATGTTATAAGTTAAAAATAGAAGCAAAGAAAACGTTTTTAAAAGTTTGTAAATGGCGTGAAATACTTTTTTTTATGTTAGTATAAATTAGTTTTCTGTATTTAGTGGTAAATTATTGGGTGGGCTCAGCCCCTATTCACAATTTATTGGGGGGGGGGGGCTCGAGCCCCACGGGCCCATATAACTCTACGCCTATGATATTTATGTCATATTTAGACCAAAATATTATCAACAAATTATTTTTCCTATTTCGCTTAACTTACTTCTACTGGATATTTTCTCCAAAAGAAGGGGCGGGGGGAACTAAGACAAATTGGAAAAAAATCTTACTATGCATTGTAAGTCGGAACACATATTACAACTCTACATGTTAAAGTTCGGGGGAAACCAGTTTCTATATGTTATCTACCTGTACATTCTCGTGGAACCCCAAAGTGCCCTTTTTGAGAACAGGGTGCCCCTTTTGAAAATTTCCCCCCCCCCCGGCGGCCCTTTTTTTCTAGAGTCAACACTAGACACAGAGATCAATAGCAAAGTCTTTAGATACATCTGTAGCAACAATAAAATAATAAACCAAGATTTACAACTTAAAAAAGCTAAAAAACATACTGTTCACCAGCTTTTACCAAGACATGTGGCTCAACTCAAGTCATATTTTGAAAACTACCACTGCATTCCTTGAAAAAATGAAGACTGATACAGGTATTGCATGTACAGTAAAACCCGCTTAAGAAGTTTTCCAAGGGAATGGATGGCAAAAACTTTTTAACGGGAATTTAATTTTTCTGAAAAACAAATGGAATAATTTCAACATAGGTATTCAGTTGACACTTTTTTATATTATTGAAATAATATCTAATTTTAGTTTAAATTTGTAAATTGTTTTGCATATATAAAAAAATAGTTAATGAAGTAAAACAACGTAATCATCTTTATCAAATCCAATCTTTATGAAATCCGAGAAATTTGACTTTAAACGTCATTGGAACCTATTTTACAGAAGAAATCAGTTATAGTTTTTTGTTTTTGTTTTTCTTCGGCAATCTTTAATTGAAAACGGTCTAGTTGTCTTAAGCTTTTAAGAACTTCTTCAGCACATTTTCAACACTTTCGACAAAACGACGAAAGGTTTCTAGTCCTTTAACAGCATACTGAAAACTAAGAATTCCCACGTCCTCTTCCTCAGCTTCACTCATTTCATCATCTTCTTCAACTTCACAAATTTCATCCACTGTTAGCACTTCACAAGGCGATATTTCATCATCTGCTGACACATACTCTTTAAACGATGCAGTGAAATCTAATCTTCTTTGTACTGTTTTCCAATCATCTTCAATTCCGATTCATAGTCTTATTCCTCTGTTAATTCTGCATCGAAGAATCCTGCTTTTTGGAAACAATTGGCAATCACAGATGGTGTTATTAACTCCCATGCAGATAAAATGAAATGAATGTATTCCAAAATGTTTGCTTTCCTGATATCTCCAGCATTGCCCAGTTTTCCAATCATCCATTTAACAAGTCATTTTCTGTAGGCTTTTCTTTTAATTACCTTGCTTGACATTTTGAGAAGAGTAGAAATTTTCACACGTAAACTTTCTTCAGAGAGAAAGACGACGTTCACTGACTTAAAAAGTTTTGAACTGAAAGAGCCAAAGATTTGAGAACTTGGGTGGTTCATTCTTCCTGGAAAAGGTGCAGGTAAATCTATTGAAAAAGAAAGCAACTGATAAACTTACCCTGAATACTGTAGGAGCAGGATTGGACTAATCTCTTTTCTAATCATCATTCAATGCCGTTACAATAAACTAACAGGTCCGCACATCTTTTTCCTTTTGCCGGCCACTATTCTCACAGTACCACTGGTTTCATTCTCTCTCCACATTCCAACAACAGGTGTGGACGTGAGATAAAAATGAAGGAGTAGAGGCCGAGCACATTTTGATGAATTGGACTTTACGGGGAGACATTTCCAGTCAAAGAGGACTATTATGAACGGAGTCTGCAATTTTTCAGAGAACGGGATATATAGAGAAGCGGGTGAAAACACGTTTTCAAGTAAACTTGGAAGTTAAAACTTTTTAAGCGGGAAAAAGTTTCGAGCGAAACTTCTTAAGTGGATTATTTTAACATTGGAAGAATAGAAAAAAAAGTGGGAACTGAGAATGTGAACTTCTTAAGCGGGAAAACTTCTTATGCGGGAACTTCTTAAGAGGGTTTTACTGTATACCTTTTCAACATATTCCTGCAAAGTCCCTTGACGTTTCACATATGGACTAATGTGCTGTTGGTCTGTTAAAGAGCTCTTTCTAAACGCAAACCCATCATGATAGATGGACTCTGGAAAGTAGTGGAAGAGGAATGGAAAGCAATACTCCTGGAAATTTTATGAAAAGCTTGTCTATCATGGAAATCACGATGCAGACTTACAGTCCAGAAAAAAGGCTATCAGATCGAACATATAAAAAATAGTCTTTACATTTTAAACATTAAACGGCCCCGAAATCGTTCGAAAAATGTGTAAACACCCTCTGTACAAGATGGTGAGCACTGTCAGCAAAGTCAAAGCATTTTAATACATTACAATTGCACAGATATTCCACTAAAAATAACAATAAAACAAAATACACCTTCTAATTAAACAAGAAAATTTATATCTTAAATAATTGTATGTAAATTAACACTTAAAAACATCAGCAATTTCAGGGTTCTTTTCAATTCAAACGTCAGGCAATTCAAAATGAGCAAACAGTAAACCGCTTTTAACTAAAAAAATTTCAGTATATTAAGCAATCTAGTTCTCAGAGGTGGGAAAAACTTTTTTTTTGTAGCGAACTACAACTACCGCTACTTTTCGAAAAATGTAGCCAACTACAACTACTTTTTGAAAAATGTAGTTAGCTACACTACTTTTGAAATGTAGTTGCTACTTTTTCGCTACTTTTAGGAGACAAATTTTGCTAACAGATTCAGTTTGCATTACATTCATATTTAAGGATATTTATATCTTAGAGAAAACTATTGATATCTTAATTAGAAAAAAACTATTGCACTAATAAACAACTACCAGGGGAGTGTTTGAGGAGGGCGGCGGGACCCCTCAAGAAATGTAAAGCAATTATTAAAAAGGAGCTATTTTGAAACATTTCTTTTAACTTTAGAACAATAAAGTTTAAAATACCGAATCGTCCCCTCCCCTCGAAATGGAAGCCTATATATATGCTACTGACAACTACTGCTAATTATTAAAGTATTGTTGAAAACTAATTCAGTTTTAATACCTCTATGATAAAAATAAATTGGGAAAGTGAGCTCTGTAAGCATGAGAAAAATCATGAGAACCAAAAACGTAAAATAATAATAATAATTGGATGTCTGAGCGGTAAACTCGTTAAACTCGGTCAAAACTTGTTTAACTGAGAGGTTTTTTTAATACGTTTCTACCTTAATTTAAAAAAAAAATATTTTATCCACTTAATTGCATCTACAAAATAATACCTTATTTCTAATATAAATAGCATTAAAAAAATATATAAATACAGCAGGGTGATTACAGAAGTGATTACATACTTTACAAGGTGATTACATACTTTTTTGTGCCTTTTTTTTTTCTACATGAAAGCGAACAAGTTAAATATGGGTTCTTTGAAAGCTATCGCAAGCGCAAAGCAAACCTGTACCCAGACGGTACATTCAAACACCCCCGTCCTCGGAAGCAACATTGGCCATTCCAGGGGAGTCTCCTCCGTTGGATGATGGGGGACAGATAAAACACGGGTTTAATATTGGGTAATACCTCACATTTTTAAATGTAAGTTTTCTCAGAAAGAGACGTTCGGCTCTTTCAACCTTGGACTAAACAATGCTATGCTCTCCCTGATTAACATTCAAGTGATGTTGAGAGGGCTTTCCTTTTCGGTGGCGCTATTGCATAGTTTCCAGTCCCTCAACCCCCCCCCCCCTTTGTCAAAATTTTTTTAACAAAATACCCATAAATTTTCATTTTTTAGCTTAAATATTACACATTTTAACACAAAGCTATGTCTATAACCCCACCCCCTCCCCCTTGAAAGAAGTATTTATACTCCACTGGTGGGACTAGTTGTATAAAGAAACGATTCAATAATTGAGGGTGTCATTGCGCCAAGAAGAAAGATCACGTAATGGCTTGCCAAATTAATTTAGTTCCTATGTTTTGTTAAGAGCACAACGTTGTACTTGTATATTTAAATTAACGACATTTCATTTTAAAAGCTAATGATTTATTTATTTGTGAAGGGAGGACAGCTTACGCCACTAAATGTGTCGTTTAGAGCTACGTATGTAATAATTTTGCCATACAAAATGTATATTCTGGGGGGGGGGGGGGCGGGCTGAGACAGCCTTACTATTTTTTGACGTATATTGATAGTTGAATGTTTCAAGAAAGTGACATAGCAAAACTTTTTTTTAAATTAACACATATTTTAACTAATCTAAATATTTCATTAACAAATAAAGAATATCTGCTTTTTTTTTCTTTGAGATATGAAGGATATTTGAAAAACATGTTTTGGCTCCCTCCTCTCCCACATAAGGGCGACAAAAAAATCCTAATATTTTGTAGACGTTCTTGTTTATTACATTTTAAAGCAAAATAAAAATAAAAATCTTATACTTCATTTGTTTGTCTTTGTTTTGCCAACTTGCTATATCCCCTCCCCTTCCTAAAATTTCTTTTTAGATATTATTTTTTGTTGTATTTAAAAAAAAATCATATGAATGTTCTTTTTTTAATACAAAGGATATGTTAAATATATATGTAAAAAACATTTTGCCCCCCCCCTCCCCCAGTGCAGCATCCCTTGGGGTGGCAATCTTTAAAAAATCCTTAAATTTTTCTTTAGGTTTTCCATTTTGTTACATTTTAAAACAAAAAATCTTAATATCTGTTTTTTTTTTTTTCCTGTAAGGTATGAAGGATATGTGAAAAACTCATTTTGACTCTATCCCCTCAAGGTAAATTTCGAAGAATCACCCATTTTTTTTCCGATTTTCCTGTTTTTTTATATTTTCAAACAAAAATCCTGTGAATGTCTGTTTTTTTAATTTGAGATATGAAATCAATATTAAAAATTTGTGAAATACCCGTTTTGCCCCCTGTCCCCCTTTGGGAAAAGACGATTTTCAAAAAATCATTAAATTTGTATTTAGATAATCCGGTTACTTATTTTAAAACAAAACTCGTATTCTTATTTGTTGCTGTTTTCTTTGAGATCGTAAAAACAACTATTACAAAAATAAACTTTCACTTTCATCGAGATTCGTGGGGGGGATCACGCATAAAACTAATTTTTGTAATATGTTACATACTGTTCAATTATTTTTGGTTTTATATTACATTTAACAAAGAGAAAAAAATATGCACATAAGTTAAACATACCTTCGGTTCCAGGGCCGGCCCTAACAGTTTTGCCGCCCCGGACAAAAATATAAAATGCTGCCCCCCCACAGTAAAATTACTAGTAAAAGAAATAAATTGTTCACAGATACTGTTTTCATGCCTATAAAATTGGAATAGCTCTTTAAACATAACACAGCATAAGAAAAACTATATTTATTAAAAACCACACATTAAGCTAAAAACCAAAAGAAAGAGAGAAAAATAAAGTTTTTTTTTCTGACTTTTTCTCTTATGAATTTTTGTACTAATTCATGTTCGATAGCCAATGTAGTTAAATTATTTAACCTACCTGGAAGAGTTGTGGAACATAAGAAATTTTTAGTTAACTTTAATTTTGAGAAACTCTTCTCTGCACTTGCCACAATTATCTGCAAAGAAAGCGAAATTCTCGAAGCAACAGCAAGATGTGGTGTAAAATCTATAGTTAAAATTAGCTTTAAATTTTCAACTGGGCTTTCCTTTTTAACTAATAAGGCCGTAACTGACACTATTTCATTTACTAGATCAAGCGCGTTTATAATCCCCGATTCCCCATCGGTCAGTATTAACTCCAATTGTTAGCACGGTTACACTGTGTTACAATGTTTAATTAGCACTTTTTAGGAGTGTCTTAACTCAGTTATGCCGTGCAAAAATTTAAAATAATTACATTGGGTACTTATTAAATTAAATCTGCATTCTAAGATATTAATCGCTTTGTTTACTGTAAAAAAATAAATCTATTAAATTTTAATTTAGGATCTTTCACCAGATCATCTCGTGATTCGCAATCAAAATTAATGTTACGTGGCTGCTTAAACTCAGTGTTAACAAGAATACTATTTTGTCGGTCAGTTCTCGTGTATAACAGAACATTTCATTTAAAATCGCATCAAATCGAAGATCCTTTCAAAAAATCTTCACAGTTTCTTAAGAGTTCTAGAGTAGGTGGTCAATCGTTGTCTTTTGACTGCAATACCTTTCCTAATGGATTCATCCAATTGAAGATTTTGTACCAAATAATAATAGAGCATAGGAACATGAACTGTTTGAGAGAGTTAAATAATCCTAGCCTCATTGGAATTAGATTTGTCAACACCTTTTTACCTTACCAAGAATGCGATCTGTTCAATTTTTTTGGCATCAGGAATGCAATCCAGAAATATGGGATAATATTTGGCTTGTTGAATTTCATTAACAAACTGTAATTTGAATCCAACTGGAAATCTTGTGAAAAATCTATGCAAAATATGTAAATATTTGTTTGCACATCACATATAAACAACTAAACAAGGGCGTGTAGCCAGGATTTTCATAGGGGGGAGGGGGCAAAACAAAGAGACATGGAGTCCAACTGCTCCTGCCCCCGGTTTGTCATAATCAGACCCTATGACTAGCTCATTTTAGGGGGGCATCAGCCCCCTGCCCCCCGATGGCTACGCCCATGCAACTGAAGCAAATGAAATGAAATTTATAGCAACACCAAAAGTGGCAACTTAATTTAAACTGCAGTTGCTGAAATACTTCTAATTCCTTTAAAAGTGAGATTTAAAACTGTTGTTTGAAAACTGTGTGTAAATGTATGTTCGCCCATTGTTAAAAAATGGCTCAAGGGAATAGAATGAAATTTGGAATTATACTGAATGGTAAGTTAATTGAAACAATAGCTATCAAAATTGTTTTAAATAATTCATAGACTTTGAGAAATTTTTAAAATCGCTTTAAAGTTTGTTCTGGCATCCATCAAACACGGATTAAGAGAACAGAATGGAATTAGGCCATATGATGGGTAACAAAGCATCATCGAAATTTTTAAAAGATTTGAATAAATTGAAAGGGTTTGCAAAAGTTGCATAGTATTTTTTCTTTTCTATTTTAGGGGGCGGGGAGAGAGGGGAGGGCGTCACTTTAAGGCGTCTGGAGGTAATACAATTATTTTTTAATTTTGAGAAAATTGTGCAAAAATTTTACAGGCATAATATTAAAATTTCTAAAGTTAATAGAACAAATTTCAGTTACTATTGATGAGATTGAGTTAAATAACATTGATATATATATATATATTATTTTGAGAAAATTTTGTGTGACCACTTCGAGAAAACAACTAGTGGTCAGGCAAAAGGGAATGAAATGAAATTATGTTAAATAGTAGGCGGTTAGTAAATTAAAATTTCGGGTTTTTAATTTTCTACAAATTTGAATGATTTTTGAGGTATGACGTAAACTTTGATAAAGCTTTTTGCGCATCAAGTAAAATCATCAAAATATTATTCAATCGGACGTTTCAGTGTTAAATATAGGCTACTTGCTATTACAAAGAATTTTCCAAATATTCTCTTCTCAGTTTAATATTCGTTACCAGCATCTTCTTTTGCAACTTTAAATGACTTCTTGATGTAGGAAGCTCATCCACTAAAAGAAAACGTTAATTTTGAATGCAAAATATTTTCTCTATTGACAGTTTATCTCAGTAATTTGTTACTCTCTAACCTGTAATTTTTGAACAATACACAAGAGTTATAACTTAGCTTCTATATTTCTGCCAGTATGTCAATTCCATTTTTTGTACTCTACAATGCAAACGAAATTTCGCGCGGTTAGTAAAAACCCATCAATGACGGATGGGTACATCAGCTAGTAAAGTTATATAGAAGGATATTCTTCGGAATATTTTTTAACAATTCTTTTACTAATACGAAAAATTTCAAATTCGAGCTAAAATGCCGCCCCTAAAATTTGCCGCCCCGGACAGGGGTCTGGTTTGTCCGGCCCTAGGGCCGCCCCTGTTCGGTTCTTTGATTTAGGCCCATTTTGGTAATTGTATTCATTAAATAAAATTTAAACATAAAATTAAACATACATAGAATATAGAAACTTAAACACTATTCACAAAATTATATATTTACAAGTCACATTAACTAAGTTAAAATGAAAATTTGAATGCAACGTAACTCCCCCCAAAAAAGACAACAATAAATGGGCGAGCAGTTCACGTTTGAGAACGAATTTAGAAAACCAAACAAAGTAGACAATTCATTATAGGTTCAGGTTCAAGGGGTATAATTGGAGTTTTTTTTTTCCTTTTCATTGCTTTCTCAGTAATTTTCTGGGCTGGTGTAAACCAGGAAGTTGTAAAACGAAGCTGTATTACCCCCTGCAAGTCCTTCCCACAGATTTCAAGAATCCCCTCTCACACAATTCCTTTGAATTCTGTGAGAGCATAGAAATAATACATGCTCGTGTGCGTGTGGTGTGTGCCCCCATAGAATCCCGGGGGGCACGGGGCACACTTAGATACCCTGGGAGGGATTGGGTATTCTTTCAGTTCCAGTTCTATGCTTGGTGTCATGAGAAAGAGAATTTGCACACGAGATCAATCGCCGGAAATGATGACGCAGCAAAAGTAGCTTCCAAAACGCGCTACAAACTACTAATTTTTTGTAGCACGCTACACTACAAACTACTAAAAAAAGTAGCGACTACTGTAGTTTCGCTACTTGTAGCGCGCTACTCCCCAGCCCTGCTAGTTCTACAGCTATGTAAACTAGGCAACCAGTGGACCTTCTTAAACTAAGAAAACATCAGTAGATTAAGCAATCTAGTTCTACAGCTTAGTAAACTAGGCAACCAGTGGACAGTTTTTAACTAAAAAAAATAAAGTGGATTAAGCAATCTAATTGTACAGCTACGTAAACTAGGCAACCAGTGGACCTTTTTTAACTAAAAAAAACTTCAGTGTATTAAGCAACCTAGTTCTACAGCTAGGTAAACTAGGCAACCAGTGTAACGTATTTAACTAAAAAAACTAAAGTGGATTAAGCAGCCTAGTTTTATAGCTACGTAAGCAAGACAAACACTGGCATGTTTTCAACTGAAAAAAAAAACATCGGTGGATTAAACAACCTAGTTATACACCTCATATAAAGTCACTATAGCACTTATGAAAACACAACATCAATCATCCATTTACAATTCACATTGAAAACCTTAAGCAATTGCAAAAATTCTTTAAAAAAAACACTTACCTTTATTTTAAGAAACTCTTCAAAAATATCCGCAACTCGCACTAGCTAATAACATAACACCAAAATGCTTCCTTTTATTAAATTTTATATTCACACCCTCCTTCAAATAAGCACACACTTCCTTTTTAAACAATAACATAATATTCACTACATCCAGAGGTTGCGCTGTCGATCGACAATGTCGCAAATTGCGATAATAAAATCAGTTTGGCGAAAGAAAATCTAATTTGGCGAATGAATTGGCAAAACTTTTTAAAAAAGCCAGCGCGACCCCTGACTACATCTTTAAGCAACACATTTCCAAATAACAAAAATACACCTTATATTCTCCAGAACAACTAACCACACACCAAACTACGATAAGACAAAATAAGAACTGACTGACGCATCAAATTCAAATTCTAGTTCTTATAAAACTTCGGTTTACCTATTACAGTTGAATTGCCTAAACCAATCACAAAATTCCTTTACCAAACATCCTGGTATCGTTTAATGAACCCACCGAGCGTTTTTTCATAAAACTACAGCACCAGTTAACAACTCAACTCCAAACACACGTTGCAACAGATATCTGAAACTATTGCTATTGTAAACAAACTTCAAATTTGGCGACACATCGGCACTTGGCAAGGACACCTGCTTACGAAATTTCCCCCTATGTTTGATAAATATGTAGTTGCAAATTATCAAACTATCATTTTTCCAGTGTTTGTCGCCAGCTGTATATAGTTACTGCTCTTCTCGATATTTTTAATAGTTTTGCACACTAACAAGTTTATTATTTTATTTTCCCCCCTAACGATTTCCTCTTTTTAATCGGCTTTCTTAGTACATATTATTTTTAATGTATAACAGCTATTTTCTGACCATCTATAATTACGAATGATACAGAAAGTATGCCCTAGCAAAACGACGTTTTGCTGTTCGAAAATTCTGCAGGATTTGCTTGTTTGTTATGGCAAGCCTAGACAAGGGATATCTTCTAAGGGTAAGGGAGGTGCCTTGGTCGGACCAACTTGTATTGACTTTACATCTGGATGAAACTGACCGAAACTCCAGACCGACAGTCACATGGCCGGGGGCCGAACTTGGGAACTTCAACCCTTCAGATGTCAACCATGTTCAGTGGCTTTATCCACTCAAATCAATCTGAAAATCGAGTGATTTACGAATACAGCAATTGAAACACATTATGCTTTTGCCAAATTAAGAGCATAATAATCTTTTGCTTTAGCAGTGTAGCGCTAAGGTTATTGGTGTCTGGTGCAGTCTTTCAGTTTGCCGCCTCATTCATTCTAAGTTTCAGCATTCTGCCCTCGTTTCGGTCCTTTAGTTTTCCACCATATTATTTTTAAGTGTCCTGCCAGCCACCATCTTTGTTTTTATCTTGGTGCCCAGTTGAAAGCTTCTTTACTAAGTGGACTGTTATAAGAACGTTACTGGCTCACTGTGCTTGTGAATTTTGTACCTCTGAATGTTTGACAAAGTTCTAGAAGCAATAAAGTTTGTGTTCTATCCTGACAAGTGGACTCAACTAGAACTTTATATATCTACTGGACTTAAGAATGACAAACCCAAGAATCAAGCAGAGTTTTCTGCAACAATACCAAACCTTTTTACTTATCATAAGCTTTGGTGATCGTATCAGGCTTGGCGACATGCCCCCACTAATGAACTTCTTTGCCTGATATTGCCATATTTTTGTGCAAAATAAATATCCAAAATCATTAAGAGAGAGAAAAAAGCTTTTATTTTCTAAATTGACTCGTATTTTCCAAAAGTTAACTCTTATTTTCTTTGACAGAGTCAGCATGACTCGCAGATTTTTAAATCTAGAGGAAGAACTGCGTAATGACAATTAATAGCAGTAACAGTGATCTATCTAGATATTTTTGTTAGCTGGGCAGCATTATGCAGCTGTCAGTGTAATTTTATCGAATGAAAGCATTTGAAATGATATCTGATTATCCTGCTAGGTGGTCAGGTCTTTAAACTTGTCAGGCGATGCGCTCGGCTAAAAAGTCCTGGGGAGAACTCTAATTTATTAGAATTAATTGAATAAATATAATATCAATTATTTATAATGCTTAGTCACATAGCAGTCGTTATATATATGAAAATTTGATATTCCCACCCACCATTTTTGGCACAGTTTCTTTTTTCCCACCAAACCTATGCCAAGTATCATGTTTAGAAGGTTTACTGTTCAGATTGTCAACCTAACTTAGTTTCAGAATGGCAGCCATCTTATTTCTAGACACAAAAAATAAAACATTTAACACTATTATCCACAATTACTACAATATTATCATCCAAGTGCACATAGAGATAAATGCATGTGATTTTCTCTGGCTTCTTAATTTTTTTATTTTGTTCAATTTTAAAATTATAATTTTTTTCCCTACATAAACCTTTTATAACAATACAAACAAAAAATGTGAACAATCCCTAGTCAAAACAAAATCCTCTTAAGTTTATAATTAAAATTCTCACAATTGATATCTCTTATCTCAAAGAAGTCATTGCACAAATCAATTCTCCTTTCAAAAAAGCTTACCTCTTAAATTCTCGACGCAACTCCGGGCATAAAAATGCTGGCCATCTTGTTTCCAGACACAAAATCATCGACAATAAAACTTATTTAAAACTATTATCCACAATTACTGCCTGCATTGTTTACATCTCCAAGTACTGCTATTAAATGATTTCCTCTGACTAACAAAACTGCATTGATTCATGCACTTATTACAATAACCCTGCCTCCTAAAGGTCTTATTACATGGACGAAAATGTAGAGCAATTTTTGTTGCAGAAACCGGTTGCTGCAGTTCATTCCTACAAGTCAGTGAACCCAGATGAGCCTGCAGGGTTGCTATAGTAAACAAACTCTGCTGTGTTCACAAACGTCAGAGATTAACCAAATTTGCTAGAGCATGTAATTATAAATAGCATATCGTTGGTTGTTTATACCTCGTGTATCTTCAGATCGGACTGATATTTTTCTTTTCTTCAATCAAACCAATTTCCATGGTGATATTCCATTTCACAACATTTTGTTTTCGTACACGCTCATCCCTTTCACTACGAACGGTATGGCTAATGCAGACTCTTCCGCCATCTTGTGTTGTGACGTAGAAATAGGAAGCGCTACGATTGGCTGGATTTCCAGCAACCAGCAATTTTTTTTTGCCTCTAAACAAAAAAGTTGCAGTTGACTGTTCCCTATGTAACCAAGGGAAATTTCCAGGAAAGATGTTTCTGCAACTGGTTGCAGCAACAAAATCGCCTGAAAATTCCTTCGTGTAATAAGGCCTTAACAACCCACACTCAAACAAAGCTTCTAAAAATGTCATAATTCCTGTAAACTTATACATGAAATATCTGTTTCCGACTCCTGATTTCCCAAAACTTTTCTGCTTTATTTGAAAACTCAAAACTCCCACTTTAAATTTTCACTTAAATTCCTCTGATACTTCCCCACCACAAAATTAGCATTTGGTTTACAACAAGCCATAGCAGTGCATGTGAACTTACCTTTACGGCTGACCTGCACTCAAGATGTTACCTACAGAGTTTCAAAGCATAAATGATCTAGAGGTAGGAATATTGCGTTCAGCACGCTGTACAAAATTTTATGCATGGATGTATGTAGAGTACAAATCAGATCCTAAATACGTAAAATCAACTTCTTTTAACACCCCCTATGTGCACTCTGTAGCACGCAAAAGCCCTATCTGAATGCAATCTTTGAATATTGCACACAAACACAATACTTTCACCCTAAGTGAACGCAAACTGCCCTTTTTTAAGTGAAATTTTATACATAGGCTTATATTTTTAGTATTTTTCTACTCTGCAGAAATATGGGTGAAGTCTAGACGGATCAGAATGGAAGGAGCTTGTGCAGTGTGTAATCCAGATGTAGCACGACCACTATTCAATTTGAGCATTCACAGTAGCTTCACTTCTGATAAGAGCAGTTTTGTTTCTCAGGTGATACTTCTGAGAATCTGAGGGGATGTTTCTGGGAAATGGTGCGGATTTTCCATCAGGGAAGTATCTTTGCTGAAAGCGGTGTGAGGAAGGGGGGAGAGGTGCAGCTGTTCCAGAATCAGTAGTACATTTGCTATCACTTCGCAATTGTATTGTATATGCGCAGCCCTGGGGTGCCATCTCAAAAAGTTTAGGTTTGTTTCTCTTTTCCCCGAGCATCGACTGTAGTAAGTAGCACAACATTAATTTGCAATGGAATCAGTGGCACAGGAAGGGGGGGGGCTCAAAGTGCTTAAGCCTAACCCTTCCCATAATATTGGAAATGGGGAGGAAAATAGCCACAGATCTACATAATATGGCATTCTGTGCTGAAGGGGACGTTAAAATGTTGGTTTGCCTTGAGTGACGTGATCTCATTGCGCCTCTGGTAATAATCCCCCACAAATTTATTGAATTGTTAGGCTCCTGATTGTTTTGTGTTATGGCAAGCCCACAAAAAGGACATCTTCCTGGGGAGGTGAGGGTAGATTTGGTCAGAGGACTTTCTAAGGGGTTCTGGCGTGTATTCACGTTACATCTGGAGCAAACCACCCGAAACTTAAGACCTTTAGATCGACAGGCCCAAACCCGAGATCTTCATACATCAGCCATCTACCATGTTCAGTGTCTTATTCTCACTCGTTCATGGTGGAGCCTAGTATTAGGCTCCTGGATCGAATTTTAAACCAATAGTAAGTTAAGGGGTTTGGGGGCAAACAAACCCGGATTTACTGTTTAAAACAAACTAGTCACTAGTTTTTGTTGTGTTTCGCCCTTGGGAGCCGATAGAGGGGGATGAACCCACTCCCCCCTTCTTCAGGCTTTCTGAACATTCAGTTTTTTATCACTACCGACATTATTTTATGTCTACGACAATTCATATTTAATTTGCAGTCTGAAAAATATATTTCAAATGGATAAAATCCAGCATATAACATTAACTTGCAAAGGTGAGAGTGTAAAATGCATAAAATAAGTGTTATAGTAATGCACTAAAGAAATATACTTATTTCTTAGGTAGAGAAATTTAACTGAAAACAAACGATATGAGAAGAGGTGGATATGAGTAACTTATTATTTTAAATCCTTGTCTGTACTGGAACAAACTCTGATGTTTACCTCTCTTATGTATTTCTACATACATGCTGTGTGTTGGGCATGGGTGCCGGCAGCATAGGGCAAGGGGGGCAATGCCCCCCCTGGACTTTTGTATGCAGTGTTTTCCCTTGCTTTTTTGCTCTTTCCAACATGCAGGGATGTTAATTCTGCGCCGAGCTGCTCCGAAACGCAAATCTTGCGCCGAACTGCACTTTTAGCCGATTTTTGCACCGAGCTGCGCCGAATACGACATTTTGACTCTTTAATTTTTTTGCCACGCTTGCAAACTTTGTTTTTCTTATCTGCATTTATTGTAAGTGTTGACTCTAGATTGATTTTGCAAGGCGCAGCGCCCGGTGGCCCTTTTATCGTCTTTTTAGTGCCCGGCGGCCCTATTTCTCATCTTTATTAAAAAAATTATGATTTTAAATAATCCAAAGCCCTCCTGCTTTTTCATTTTTATTATTATTAGTCAGCAATCACTACTTTTTATTTCTTACATACCATTTGCGGCTAATCACGAAAATACGTTAATTAAAATGGCTCCTTCACAGAAATACGATTGAGTACAATAACTCTATCATAAAAATAGGTTCAATTGAAAGCGGCCCTTTCACGAAAACCGTCTATAAAATCGGATCTTTCCCACAAATGCCTTTTTAAAATATTCTATTCTTTCAGATCGAAATACTGTTACTGCCTTTTTCATTGTCTTTGCATTTGCGCGAGCCGAGTATCCCAAAAAGGGGCCTCTCTAGTATGTTTTGTTTTTGCTGACTCAATGAAAAGCCCGATCGGCCCGGCAGAACTACCAGGGCATTTTACTTAGGAGTTGGCGGATGAAAATACAGTTGGGAAAATCAAAATTTTCTTAAGTTATCTAAAAATTTGCGATTCCATCTGTCAATCCTCAAATATTGGTAGGTACGTTTGATCAATAAGTAGTTGCTAATTATCAAACAATCATTATTCCAGAGTTCGTCGCCAGCTGTATATAGTTATTGCTCTTTGTTTTTAATAGTTTTGTGCACTAGCAAGTTTTTTTTTTTTTTTTTTTTAATTTCCCTCTAAACGATTTCCTCTTTTTAATCGGCTTACAGCTATTTACTAACCATACATAATTAAGGATGATACAGAAAGTATGTCATAGCAAAACGATGTTTTGCTATTCGAAAATTTTGCGTGATTTGCTTGTTTGCTATGGCAAGCCTAGAGAAGGGATATCTCCTAAGGGGGGTGCCTTGGTTGGATGACTTTTTAAAGAGTTCTAACGTGTATTGACGTTACATTTGATGAAACCGACAAAAACTCCAGACCGACAGTCGCGCGGCCGCACTTCAACGCTTCCGGCGTCTACTATGTTCAGTGGCTTTATCCACTCAAATCGATCTAAAAAACGTGCGATTTGCGACGTTTTGCGAATAAAGCAATTGAAAGACATTATACTTTTGCCAAAAAAGGAGCATAATAATGATCTTTTGCTTTAGCAGTGTAGCGCTAGGGTTATTGGTGCCCGGTGCGGTCCTTCAGTTTGCTGCCCCATTCATTCTAAGTTTCAGCATTCTGGCCCCATTTCGGTCCTTCAGTTTTCCACCATATTATTATTAAGTGTCTGCCGGCCACCATCCTTTTTTTTTTAATCTTGCCACGCGGGCGCCCCCCCTCTTTTTACGCCACAGTTTTAATTATATAAAATTAGAGTAACTGCAGAGTATATCAGACTATTGACAAGATTTGGTATTCTAAATATTCATTATATATATTTTCTGTTTTTTTTTTTTTTTTTTTTTTTTTTTAAATTCTCAACATTTTAATGAATGAAGAAAAAATAATAAAAGCAAAAGATAACTAGTTCTGGGAAAGGATGTCTTAAGAAAGCAAACTGTGTCATCAGTTAACAGATAGGTTATTCATAAAACAAAGTGTCATCAATTTAAGCTTATTTTCAGTTTTTAAAAACTTTAAAAAAAATCGAAATAATTCTGGAAGGTTTTTTAATATATAATTTGTTTGAGTGCTTCTGGCAAAAGGATGTTAATTATTTTTATTATTTTAATTATTTTAAGCTGATTAAAAACATTTGATAGTTAAAATATTAATGCTTTTTTCATTTTCAAAAGATTAAAGCAAGGTTTAAGAAAGGAAATTTTTAAAGAGACTTTTTTAAGTATGTTACAAAAAATTAAAAATAAAGCTTTATGAAAAATAAATTATTTAAAATATGTTAAACTGTATTCCATACCTTCTGAATTCAATTTTCCCAATTTCTATAGTTATCAGTTGATGGATGAGTTGAATTGTTTGATGCAATTCCAAATAATGTCTAATAGTAATAAAGGTATATATTCAGTAACTTTAAAAATCTTTACTTGGTAATCATTCGATAATTATAGCGAACAAAAGAATTTAAATAAAATTATGAGTTATATTATTTAATTTTGTACATCCTGCACTGCAGAAATTTTATTATTTTTATTACATGCTAAACACATCTATCCTAATCCACTTACACTGACAGTCCTTTTCTGTTTAAAAGTTTGTACCAATATAGGTGAAATATCATATGAATGTGATCCAGTAATTGTGGTCCAGTAGTGATAGTGTGATAAAATTGAGGAACAAAAATTAACAGTCCCTCTGCCTTCCCCTACTGCCTAACAAATCATGTCTAGCAAAAATTTCTGAAACCTTCCTCAATAAATGTACTATTCTTATAAATAATAAACATCTACATCACGTAATTTTGAGGGGGAAAAAATTAAGCAGAAAATTCAAAATTACTTAGATTAAAACTTCTTTTTTTTTTTTAAATAAAAAACTTCTAGTTATGTACAGATTTAATTCACATATTTATGTCATGTTTAGAGCAAAATATTATCAACAAATCATTTTTCCTATTTCGCTTACTTCTACAGGATTTTTCTCCAAAAGAAGGGGGGCGGGAACTAAAGACAAACTGGAAAAAATCTAACTATGCATTGTAAGTCAGAACACATATTACAACTCTACAAGTTAAATTTTGGGGGATCAGATAGTTTCAAACCACTTTCTAGATATGTTATCTACCTTTACATTCTCGTGGAACCCCAAAGTGCCCTTTTTGAGAACAAGGGTGCCCTAGAGTCAACACAGTAAAGAAATCTTCAGTTTTATGCTCCAAAATCATGTTAATTCTGATCCCAAATCTTAGTTTTCCTCGCGGAAGCTAAATTTTTTGTGCTCCCAAATGGAATTTTTCTGCTCCCAAATAGAATTTTTCTGCTCCCAAATGGAATTTTTCTGCTCCCGAGGTGCTCCCAAATGAAATTTTTGTGCTCCCAAACCGAATGTTTGAGTTAACATCCCTGAACATGGTAACCATACGTTAAAGTAGTTCACCCCCCCCCTTCCCCCGAGGAAATATTCTGGCGGCACCCATGGTTTTGGGCATGCTGTGAAATTTAAGATCCTATGTTGAAGGCACAAGGCCGAAGAGCTTCTTTTGATCGGATTGTATAAGCATATTTATATCTAAAAGACATATTGCTTAAAAAGGATAGAAAGAAAAAAACGAGAGAAAACCCCAGATAAACCGCCTTTCAAAATTTAGCAATCTAGACAATTATCTTGCCTATTGGCAAATCCGGGCTGGATTTTCATGGCAGTTTCAGCTTTGTTTTACTCATAATAAGAATGCACAAACTTTTACACTTGTCTCAAAATCACAACCATTTGCTTCATATCCTGCAAAAGTCATTTATTCATAAGGAATACATAAATTGATCTTCATTTATATGAGTAAGGATAAATGAGAATTTCGTACATTTAATAATGAAAATGGTCATGAGAATATAAGCAGAACTATATGAAGAGTTTGAACTCGAGAATCGATATGGAAACAATGCTCGATTTTCTGTTATTTAAACACGAATAACTGAAAATTCCATAAGTTTCTTAAAAATCGGGCTAGGGATGTGTGATGTGTCAGAAAGAAAATCAACCCATTTGACAGATGTATGAAAAAAATGAAGTTTCCCAGTGGGCAAGTCTGTTGAAGCTCGGCTCCCATAAGAAAAATGAAGCAGCGCCAACCAGCGTCAGTGCGTGGGAGGGTGGCAACTTATCTTAACTGGACTGCAGTAATTCAGTAAATATCAAGGAAGCTGGTGCACGTAAAATAGCTAATAGTGTTTTCGAGGTGGGGGGGGGGGGTGCTGCCTGTCGGGGAAGTTGTGACTAGGGAACTTCTGATTAATTCTTCATGCGAATTTTTAAGATGTAACAATCTAAATTTTAGACCAGGCTTAATTTTGAAATGTATTAAATTTAGGCGAGGAGTTAGCCGATTTTCAAATCTTATCAATTCGACTTTTGTTCATTTCGAAAATAGCTTCGGTTTACGATTTTAATAATATAACGTCATACATATGTGTTATTTCAAGATTTTATTAAACTTTTTTTCCTAAATCATTGTTTTCCTAAGTCTCGTTTCCTAAGCATTTTATTCTCCTGTGCCAATTAAAAATAATTTAATTGCATATTTATAAGCAAAATTATAACCCGACTTACGTGGTTATTGCTCAGTACCACCTATTGCGCAAGTCCGGGGTATTGCTGCACTTTTTTTGTAAAACACACGTGAAATGAAAGCGATAAGTTTGCATTCCAATCAAATAAATAAGGTGGTATGGTTATGAAAGATTGGGGGAGGGGTGTGGCGTGTACTTTCGGAACCCACTTGAATTTTTGTTGTCGAGGTAATAAAAATGCAGAACATTTCCATTGTAGCAAATTACTGTGACGAGCTAAAGTCAAAGTCAGTGCTTCTCTTATCTCGAAGGCCATTTCTTTCGTCAGAAGCATTTCTCAATAGTGACTCCCTTCTAGCGCTCTTTTAAAAGACATTAAATCCAATATAAATACGTCTGTTCTTCACCTTTGCCCCCCCCCCCCCCCTTTAGTCCGTCAGTGGTGGTGAATCCCCCAATCGAACTGGCACCACCACTATCTTGCCAATGAAACGGAATTTCGGTCGGTTTTCTCCAGATGTAACTTGAATATGCCTTAGAAAGCCTTAAAAAAGTCCTCCGCCCAAGGCGTCCTCCACGGCCGATAATCTTCCTGCAACTTCGCCTTATCCACCAAACTAAAATTTCGTCAGATTTAGATGCAAAAATATTGTATTGGAAAGGGTTTCATGATCAATATGCTTAGTATAATGGATCGTTCTTGTTAATGATATTCTTGCTATTTTGAATTTTATTTTTTTTGTGTACATGTGCATAGGTATATTTGAATTTGGCCTTTTTTTTTTTAAATAAAAACAGTTTAACTATGGGCCTGCACAAGCGTCATTTTCCCCCCTAACAAATGTCTACATTTCTGCGTCCAACTATTACTTACAGATTTTTTTTTTTAACACAACGTTTGTTAAATTTTTCTAATGTTTAATGCGTGATGCAGCACATTCTGAATATATTTATTTTCACTCATCAATCCCCATCCCGAAAAGCCATCCTGATGCCATGGCTATTAATCTGTTGAAGAATGTAACACCAACAACATTCAACAATTCCTTAATTCCCCAATAAACAAACTCCCCATCATTTGGGACGACAGCCCCAGTCCTGGCTAAAGGTCCCAAAACACCGCTAACAAACAAACTAAACAAACTCCCCGAAAAGATTTATCCCTCCCTCTGCCATCCACCGCTCTTCCAGGAAACGATTCGGACATGACAAACAAACATTCCTTCATACCTCACACATTCGAAGTTTTTGTACGATCGCCTCTTTCGCTTTCCACCACACACAATTTGAACCTCTTCTTATCCCTTGCTACCTCACTCGTTCGAAGTTTTGTACGGCTGCCTCATTTGAACCTATTCATTTTATTGCCTCTTTCTCACGCCACCAGACGAACGTCATTTCCTTCGCTACTCACTCATTCGAAGTCGCTCTTCGAACTAGTGAGTAGGCTCGTTATTTGAAGTTGCCTCTTCGTTTGAAGTCCCTCTTTGAACCTATTCAAAACTGATTGAAGTGCCTCCCTCACTATTCATTTTTCTGGCGCGAGTTACCCAACACTAGTTCCCTGACCTCTTGATTGGCTACTTATTGAAATGACACTATCTTGTGGATGTGTATACATTGGCGCAGCCCACATTCTTTCACAGACTTACGCAAAAGCTTTGCTTTCTAATTTCTTTAGAAACAAATATATCCTGTAATCCTGAATAAAAATGAGTAAACTTGAAAAATCAAAGTTCCATAGTATTTTAAAGTGCATCGAAAATGAAGGATTTGAAAGTGATGGTACTTTAATTTTGTGCGCATATTGTGACAAAAAAATCAATGTAGATATTAAACACCAAAAACTACCACTGAGCAGACATGTGGAATCCACAACTCGCAAAAAAAAAAAAGGAAATAAAACTGAAAATGAAGGGAAGCAGTACAAAATGTTCGTTCATTGCGGAAGTTTTTCGATTAGCATCTAAGAAAGCCAATGAAGTTAACCAGTTGAAAGTTGATACTGCTGCTGCTCTAATAGAATCTGGAGTGCCTTTATCCAGAGATGCCAACATTTTCAGAAATTCCGGAATTACTCCGGAAATGCAGTGTAAAATACGGTAGTACGGAAATCAATTAAAAAATACGGAAATCTGCTCGTACGAAGTTAAAAAATGAAAATTCCCCCAATCCTAAACTTTGACTTGTGTCCGATGCAAGTTGTAAACAATATTTCTTTCCTTTGCTTCTCGCATATATATATCTCCGTTTCTTCCTAGAAACATAAGCAATAATCATCGAATCAAAGAGCAGCCTGTTAAAGCGTCACTGCTAAATGGGAGACTCCGCCTTAAACATAAAGTGTTATGAGTGAATGAAAACATAGTAGACCATAGAGTTGATGACATCAGCAAATAGCTTTGCCTGCATTCCTATTTTCACCCCGTCTGTCAACTGCGATAAATTATTTCGTAGTCTAATCTAGTTTTTAACTACAACTTTAACTCAGTGTAATAAGCAGATCGTGCATCCCGCGTGTGTGAGCACGAGTATTTATTTTTAAGATTCACGTCGATTTGTCTGACTTGAAAGCTCTTTTTTGATTCAATTATCGTTATATTTTTATTGTGATACGTAGGCCGCGTTCAGACTGCCACTTTTGAGTAACTCGAGTTACTCGGGAAAAACTCAAGCCGTTCATGATGCCAGATTTGAGCTTTACGGGGAGATAAACAAAGCGTTCAGACTGCCAAGTTGAGTAGCTTGAGTTTTTCCCAACTCCCCAAGGATTTTCCATGGGAAGTTGGGGAGATAGATCACGTGATCTTTGTGTATTGTTATTGTTCGCTCCCATTGGCTCCACAGGTTAGTAAATACGGGCCGCCTCTTTTTTTCCTATTAAATACCCAAAACCGTTCACGATGTCAATCTCCCCGAGTAAAACTCGAGCAGTTCCTGTTTTACTCGAGTTTTACCTGAAAGTGGCAGTCTGAAACGCCCGTATTTAAGATGAATAAAAATGATCGTCTGAAGACGACTCAGAATCAAAAATTTCTTCCGAAATATTCCAAACAGCGATAATAATGCATTAGAATGAAAAATCAAACAATACTTTTAATATGTAGCTGGGGAAAAAATTAAAAAACGACTCCTGAAATGACTCCTGAAAGATGTCAAAAACTCCTGAAATTTAATCACTTTTCTCCTGATGTCATCTTTACAATGTTGGCATCTCTGTTTATCTAAAGTGAACCATCCATCCCTAAAAGGATTTCTAGAAAAATATACTCGGAGAAAGATGCCCGATGAAAGCCCTCTGAGAAAGAACTATGTAGATACGAATTACAATGCCACAATACTGAAAATCAAAAGTATTATAGGAGATTCTCCTGTTGCTTTCGTATTAGATGAAACAGCGGATGCGCAAAAAAGTGTGTTCTTTCCATTCTTGTTCCTCCTTTGAATGGAGAACCATCTAGATTTATGCTGTTTCAAATGCACAATTTGGACAAAACAAATACCTGTACCGTAATGCAGGCATTCAAAGATGTTTGCTCAAAGTTGTGGCCAGAAATTATTTACGAAAAGGTATGGTTGGTGGTCACAGATCAGGCATCTCACATGTTGAAGGTATTTTTGCACCTTAAGCCTCTCTATCCTAATTTACACCACGTTACTTATTTGGTGCATGCCTTGCACAGAGTTTTTGAAGCTCTTGGAGAGAAGTATGAACTTGCAAATCAATTAATTGGATTAATGAGAAGAATACTCTTTAAATCTCCAGCTAGAATAAATGATTCAGGAAATTACTGAACTTGCACTTCCTTCACAGCCTGTGATTGTTAGGTGGGGCACCTGGATCTCTGCTGTAGTTTATTACTGCTTAAACTTTGCAAAGATCAAGGATTTTGCTGCACAACTTGAAGATGGTAGTGCAGCCGTGGGAAAAAATCAAGAGCATTACAGACAGTAAAGATTTGGAAAAACAATTATTTGAGACATACAACTACAAATTCATAGCAGACAACATTAAGAAATTTGACGAGCGAAACTTTGAAAAGGAAAAACTCTGCGAGATTTTTACAGAGGTGGAAAGCCGCTTGGGTGACTTTGCAAAAAGTTAGAAAATTCTATCAGGAAGAATCCGGACATCGCTGCATTCGTCAATGAAAACCAAGACATTGACAGGTGCATTAAAACTAAGTTTGTGCCTCTAGTGAGTGTAGCGGTCGAGATCTTTTTCTCAGTACAAAGACTTTTTGACTGATAAACGAGACTGATGAGACAAAATATGGTTTTTCAGAACATTGAAAAAAGGTGTGTTGTTCATCAAAATTACTTTGTATGGAATGGAATAAATGATATTGAATGAATCAATTGAATACATAATTGGTAGTTGTTTATTTTTATTATATTAAATGATCAGAATATTGAAATATTGCTAATTAAAAATTGCACTAAAAATGCACACAATGGGCAAGAAATTTTGTACTCAATTTCACAAAAATTGGCATGCAAAAATCCTAACTATAATGATTACCTACCAAAACTTCTACCAAACAGTGGCTCTCGCTATCTTTGTTAGTGCGACCTGAAAATCATGATACCTAAAAGTCAGTTTCGGGATGTTTTGATTATCATCCTCCCAAGAGGGTAGACATGAAAAGAGGAGGAGGGTGCCAATCTTTTATGAAAGCGAAAAAAAAAGACTCTGCTGTTCGAGCCTCATCAGGGGGAGACCCCCCTGAACCCCCCTAATTTTTTAGTTCATTATTGCTATATTAAAATGATATTGACTAGGTCATTTTATCTCTCATGTTTCATGTATTTTGCCTGGTAACCCTCTGTTGAAATTTTTGATTGTAACCTATTTATAGAAAAATACATGTGATGCATATTCTGCAGCTTACGGAATATTGTGACAATAGATTAAAGCTGCTCTGAACTATGTAATAGTATTTAAATATATGTAAAAAATACATGTGATGCATATTCTACAGCTTACGAAATATTGTAACAATAGATTAAAGTTGTTGTGAACTAATAGTATTTAAATATATGTAAAATTATGTCGCATTTTTGGGACACATTTTTCAATAAAGGGGGTGAGAGATAAAATGACTTAGTCATTAAAACATCCAAAATTCTTGTTTTAAAATGTTGCAACTATGAATCCCATATTTAGGCTCAACTTGTTTGTAATTAAACTTGTGTAAATTGTTTGAATTTTATATAAAAGAAGACGTCTCCAGTCCTCCTTTAGTTTTAATTTTAACCCTCTAATGCCCATGGTAGCATCCATATATGCTACAATCCTTTAAATGTTATTTTTTTATGGGGGGAAAAATGCTTAAAAATACAATTTCAAAGTCATAAAACCATTAATTGTACCTTTAATTAATAATAGTAGTTTGGTTCCACAGATGCCAACATTAATAAATGAAAAATTATTTAGGAGCAACATGGATAAAGTCAATAAAGAAAACAAATTTCCGATGATAAGATAGGAAACTTGGCTTTTACTATTTTGCTATTATTTAATATATGAAGAAAAAATTAATAAATGTCATTTATATGTAAGACAATATATGATTTTTTCTTAGATACAAAATGACTTCTCAAAAAGTTTCATTTATAATGTTTAGAAGAGTTTTAAAATCGTGATACTACCATTGAAAAAACACACACAAAAAAAACTTTTTTCAGTTTTTTATTATATTTGTTATTTGACTTCAAAGAACACCATTTCAATGAAAAAATAATTTTTTGCTTGGGAATTTCTTATTGTGGGCATTGGAAGGTTAAGTGGTCCGAGAGATAGTCTTGGAAAGCCCATTGTAGAGTCAGGTGAAATATTTAAATTTTTTAATTTATACCTTTTCCTTTTAGCAAATGTCTTTGGCAGAACGAGAACCATATGAAGAAATGGCCAGGAAATTTAAGAATGACCCTAACTTGCGTGGTGGTAAACTAGCTTCTGATGGTACGAGAGTTGAAGTAAGTAAATACTTTTTTATCAAGGCTTGTTCAGCTACAGTATTGTGTATTAATTTTAAAAAAATTATTAATTTCTAATCTGATTATGAACATATGTCCAACTCTTCCCTTTGCCTGTAAAGTTTTTATTTCTGCACCTATCGTATTTAAAAGCAATCTTCCGTTTTCATTTATTTTTCCTTTTTATTTCACTTTTGCATTGGTAAAGCCTAACATTTCTGTTCCCATGGTTTGTTTATGACCATATATGGTATCAAATCTATAAATAACATTGGCTTTTTTTTGGGTTACAATTTAGCTGATATTGTTTGTTTTATCCGTTGGCATGTCTGGGATACAAAAATAATTATATAGAAATGTTCTTAACGCCTACTGGCGTCACGTTACTTTCGCACTTCATTTGGCATGCCCTGCGGCGTGTTTTTGCTTCTGTAATAACCTCTTGGCTTGAGTTTCTCATCATCATTCACGCCTTACAGTTGTCTAGTGAACCTGCGTTTTTGAAGGGTCTGCTCAGCCACCGTAGGACTTTATAATTTTGATGTTTATGTGTTGATATGTTAAAATAAAATGTAATTGCCACTATACAAAGTTTTACTCTTTCATTACGGCCTGGGTTTCGCCTTCATAGCGTCTTCTTCTTCTTTTTTTTTTTTTTTTTTTAAATCAGGAAAAATTGCATTGAAATTTATGTTCCATATTTTAGTTTATTTTTTTCCTGTCATTCTTTTATTGAAATCTCCAATGCCATAGAATCCCACCATGGCAAAGTAGATAAGGTACTCAAAATGGTAGATGGCTGAAGTGTGAAAATATTGCTGTCTGGCCTGTTTTATCTCACGGCTGCTGGCCTCATGATCTGGAGTTTTGGTTGATCTTCTCCAAATGTAACATGAATATGCATTAGAACCCTTTAAAAAGTCTTCCGACAGAGACACCCCCTCCACAATCCTCTTGGCAGATAACCCTTGTGTAGCTTTGCTGTATCAGAACGCATATCAATGCCATACAATTAAAAAGTTACTTTTATTTTGCATCTGTAATTTTTATAAATGTTAACTAAATACACTTACAAGATTTTGCAAGTTGCAGCTGAATTTAAGATCAAATTTACCTGTATGATCTGCATCAGAAATGTGTTTGCAAATATATTGATGATTAGTTAATAAAAATTCTAAAACTGTTTCTTTGATTTAAAATAGTTAATACTTATGGCTATGTTTCATATGTACAGTCAAACCTGTCTATCTCAAATCTCTTGGGGGGTAAAAAAAAAAATTCAGGATAGACAGGTTTCGAGATATACAGCTTTTATGAAAATACACTAAGAAAATTTTTTTACGCAATACAAAAGATGGAAAATTTGAAGTACTTTTAGTTTTATTTACATACCATACAAAAAGTAATCCGTTAGGAGTTTTGATGCAAAACTTTTTTAGACTGAACAATTTTTTGCAGTTTTGACACAGTGGAGAAGCAATCCTGATCAATATGTTCTTGGGATTCAAGAAAAATTCTTAATGTTTCATTATCATCATCAGAAGTTCCACGAATGTTTTCTAAAATTTCGGAATCGGTTAATAATGTACTGCTCGTTACCACTGATTCATCTACTTCTATAAAATCTTTAAATGAAGTGTCAGTATTCACTTTCTTGATAATTCTCCATTCTTTCGGGTTTTCATTAGTTTCCTCGGCAGGTTCCTCTTTGGTTTCTTTTAGATGTTCTCCGACTGTGCATGATTGTTAAAATCCAGCTTTTTTAAAACAATTTTTTATAGTTTTTTCCATGACACAGCTCCAAGCATAGTCTACCATCCTCACTGCATCCAAAACAGTTGTCCATTGCATCCAAAACAGACTGTTGTCCAAAACAGTTAAGTTTTTCTCCGTCCTCAATCGCACTGATGAGTTTTTGAACAAGTTCTTTACAATATTCAGCTTTAAAACTCCGAATTATACCTTGATCTAAAGGCTGAAATATCAAAGTTGTATTTGGCAGTAGGAATTCTACTGTAATGTTTTTCGTTGTAGGAAGATTCTTGTAGGAGCCGCGGTTATCAATGAACAGAATTTTTCTTTTTTTCAATCCCATGGATTTATGGACTTCCTTCAACCACTCGCTAAAAATTTCACTGGTCATCCAAGATTTTCTGTTTGATTTATAAACAAGCGGAAAAGATTTCACTTTTGATAAACATCTTAGTTTGGCTGAACGACCCATCATTACTGGTGAAAGTTTTTCAGTGCCATTTTGATTTGCAGCTAGAAGTATACTCACACGCACTTTACTCTGTTTGCCCCCTTTGCATTTGTCTCCTTTAAACATTGCTGTTTTATTCGGCAAACATTGAAAAAAAAAGTCCAGTTTCATTGGCGTTAAAAATATCAGCTGGATCATATCCTTACAACAGTTTTTTAATCCAAACGTCGATGACAATTTTTAGCACTGATCCGCTTTCTCCACAAAGTTTTCAGAAGACAATACCATTTCTCATTTTAAAGCTTTCAAGCCAACCATTACTTGCTTTGAAACCATAAAGTCAGAGTTCTTTAGCAAAGTCTTCAGCTTTTTTGAAGCATTACGCCGCTGATAGAACTCCTTCTCCACAATATTGTTCGAACCATTTTCTAATGCATTTGTCCACATCAGGAAAAGAGCACGCACAGCTCTTTTTCATTGTTTTGCAGCCGTTTTCGAAGTTCTTTTGTATATCTTTGTTTTTCATGATGGTGGAAAGGGTACTGGCTGGAATTCCAAATTTAGTGGCGACTACACTTTTCTTCATAGAAGGGTTTTCCTTCAAAAAAGACAGAATCCATTTTTTTTTTTTTTTTTTCGGTGGTTAAAACATTCAATTTTCTTTTCACACCAGCCATTTTTAGCTCTGAAATTGAGACAGCAAAATGAGAGATGATACTTTAATTGTTAGGCAATAGATTGAGAACAGATATTCCGCAACGAATGCAGGCGACAACCAATTAGAGGACAGCATTTGCAGAGTGCATAGCAAAAGCGGACTAGAATTGCCAAAAAGAAGACCCGCCCTGAAGAGAGCCAGCCCCGAAGAGAGAAAACTTGAAGTTTGTCCTCACGTATTTCGTGGAAATGAGGACTGGTGAGATTGTCAACGACAAAATGGCTCTAAACTGGAATGTTTGTTTCTTACGAAAATTCGAGATAGACAGGCTTGGGAAGAAAATAATTAGATAGGTTTGGAAAATACGTTAAATTTTTCTTTAAATGTAGGGAAATTGAAAAAATTCGACATAGACAGGTTTTCGAGATAAGCAGGTTTAGAGATAGACATGTTTGACTGTATATTCTGTATCAATTTCATACTGCAAAAAGATGCTTCTATGTTTTAAAACTATGTATCAGTGCTTCATTTTTGGAGGTTTCCAATCTGCTATGCCTAAAATTTCAAATAAAGGTCAAAAATGAGAATCTTTCATCTGGTTGAAACTTTGTATTAGCAGAAAGCTTTTCAGTTCTAGGAATATTTTATAATCTTAACAGAAGGGTTAAAAGCAGGGATCCGTAACTTAACGTAATGTGCGTTATAACCAATTCGTTATTCGTTACAAATCATAACGTTATTCACAAGCCGAATAACGTTATTCATACCGTAACTTTCAAATCGTTCTTCACGAAATAACGTTATAATCTATAACGTTAATGATCTGAGAAATCAGTATTCGGTTACTTGACCCAAGAGTGCTCGGGGAATAACGTTATATTTAATAACGATATTCAATGTACACTTAATATAACGTTATTCTTTTCTGTGCTATACATAATAACTCTAAGAGTAGTAACAGAATGCATTCGGTTAATCATGTTAACCGTTTAGTTTATAACATTAAACTCACAAAACTGATAATGATACAGTATCAATTAGTTAGAATATAACCTTTCGTTCAATAACAATTTAAATACGGTATGAGACCATAACGTTAAAGGAACAGAACGATATCTTCATACCGTTATAACACAATAACGAAATGCCATTCATATTGACACAATCCGTTACAAAATATAACAAATTGGTCCAATATATTTAAATACGGTATAAGATCTAACCGTTCGAGTAACCTAAAAATTTTGATCCGAATCATCAGCTTTTCGGACTGAGAGGAGGGTGAATGAAAGGTAAAAGTATTGAGTGGGTTCACCACCCGGACTCGTGTTCCGTACATAAAACACAGGATACATGCAAGGACTGATTTTCAGCATGGCATTCGGGGCAATTGCCTGGGCCCCCAACAATAAGGGGCGCTCCCAAATAAGCCTTTAACTTGCACATTTTGAATTTAATTTAAAATGAACCGGGTAGATACTAACAGCGGCGGATTCAGAAAAAATTCTGGAAGTGGCACAAAACATTTGGCTCATATTTCTGGTAAATAAATTCACTTAAATTTAAAAACGAAGTCAATATTCTACACTGTAATTTTCAGGTGGTACGTGTTCCTGTGTCCCTCCCCCCACTCTGGATCGCTGACAATGTATATTGAAGAGGATTTTTTTTTTTTTAAAGCTGCTACTTCAGCTAGATTATTTTATTGAAGTATTGGGGGTCAAAGATAATTTTTCGTACTGTGATTGTATTACCTTTTATTTTTTAATAAAAAGATAACCTTTTGTGGACACAGTCAGTTTCAGCATGTCACTTTTTTACAATATTAAAAAAAATTGTTTAAAGTGTGAATGTCCAGCGTTTTGTCCTATTCTGCGGCTGTCAATCTAACAGTGTTGAGATTTGGTCGCTTTTATCCAGTTACAGCGTGAATACGCGTTAGAACCCTTTAAAATGTCCTTCGACCAAGGCACCTCCTCTCTTTGGCAGATAGCCCTTGCGTAGCTTCGCCACAATACAATACAACAGAATTCGATGCAGGGTGGTTTGCCCGTTTCAAGTCTAGTGACATTAGCTTGGAAGATAAGCCAGGACGAGGTCGACCATCGGATTTTGACGACCAGGCACTTTTGGCAGACTGGAAGGGAGCGAAAGCTGGGACTGTTCCGGCCGATGGGGAAAGGGAAAAACGCCTGATAATTATGCACCGACCTAATAATTTTAAAAGTTAAAATAATTAGTAGTTGTTCTTTCTTTACTTTAAAGAAATGTAAAAAAGTGACATACCGATGTTGACACCGCCCCTGGAAAGGTTAAATTGTAGGTCTATTTAAAAAAAATTTTTTTAAAGGAAGTGTGAGTTAAGGGCTTAGCTAGGGGTACGTATCCTCCTAACACCGAAATTTTTAGATCAGTCAGTGTTAGCATTCGATGCAGGTATGTGAGTATGTGTATATTGTATGCGAGTATTTTGCTGAGGCAAATCTAAAAGACGGGTATCTGCTTAGCGGGGGGCATTGCCTTGGGCGAGGTCTTTTTCAGAAATTCGAAGCATATTCGCATAACATCTGGCAAAAATTGCCCAAAACTTCAGACCGTTAGATAGACGCAGTTGCCTGGAAGTCTGGATTTTAATACTTTAGCAATCCAGCATACTCAATGTTTTATTCATTTGGCACGATGCGACCTCATAAGCATTTAGATTTTTATGCCTTGCGAAAATTACGTTTATTTATACACAACTCTAATGCATAGCTCCTTCCAAAGAAACTACTCTCTGCACTGTTGCAAGATAGTGGAAAGAAATCCGGAATCACTGATCTAGTGCTATCAGGAATGTTAATATATTTGAAAAGACATACAGTTTTACGTGTTATGTAACATCATATGTAACATCATTGATCTCGTGAACTCCAATTATGTACCAATCATCCATTACTTTTATGTTTTTTCTTGGGTTTTTTTTTTTTTTGGCATATCATTTCTTTTTGAAGAAAGGGGGGAAAATGATGTTGAGTGCGGAGATAGTACTTTCTTAATGTGCATGCAAATTATGTCTTCCCTCCCCTTGAAGGAAGTCTGCGTACGCTACAGTGGCGCGTGGATGTACCCATATATTACGTTAGCCATACTGCTCAAAAGAGTTATAATTAAAGGTCCAATAAAAAATAAAATGGGGCAAAACTATGAAACTGCTACGATAAAAAAAATATATTGCTATTATGCAAATGGGATGACTGATTTTCGGAATACCATTTTGTCATTTCTCTCATGTGTCAATGATCCTCATCTTTAAGTCTATCGCATTTTTACTTTCCGAACATATATGTAAAGTATTGTAATCATGAAAATATTCGACTTTTAAGATTTTCATGTATTTACATGTTTTCGGGCATTAATTCATTTATTTTGTTTTTGCGGTGATGGATTTGTGTACGTAAGCAAACACGATAGCTCTTAAATAGTGCATTTGATTGAGCTGAAATTTTGTATATATATTATAGACCACCCATATTGATTTTCGCATGTACAAGATGTGTAGTTTTTTACAAGGCTGCAAAAAGAATTTAATACATTGGGCGGGAGTTCCTGAAAGTGCGCTAGCATCGATTGAGTATTTTAGTATTTTGTGTTATGGCAAGCCTACACGAAGGGCATCTACCCACGGGAGAGGGAGACTTGGGCGGGCCTTGAGGAGGGGACCTTTTTAAGGGGTTCTAACACGTATTTACTTTGTATCTGCATGCACATAAAACCGCCTGAATCTCTACATCCTTTGATCGACAGCCACGCAGTATGCCCCAACGCGGGACCAGTACACTTTGGCTGTCTACCATACTCATTGTTTTAACGTTAGTTCTAAACGGTGTATTTGATTAAGAGAAAATTAAGTATATGTATATTGTAGATCTCAGGTACATGACAGGCAAATATTTTGGTGTGTGCACAGCTTATAGTTTGTTAACAGGGTTGCAAAACAGGATTCTTATACATTATTATGGTCTATAGACCAGGGTTGGGCGGTATTTACCGTCTGATGGTATTTACCGGTTTTTACTACGGTTTTTACCGTCTTTGGAAAAACATGTTTTTACCAGGGTTTTTACCACCTTTGAGAAAAACTTATTGGTTTGACTATTTTTTGTCACTTTTTCGAAGATTTATCTCTCCACCAATGACTGAGAGGTTCTGCTCTCGAAACTGGATGGTGGGAGGTGCCAGGTTCATACCCCGGTCCTGCCTGTTGATCTGGCTGTTTCCGTGTTTTTTGGGTTTTTTTTTTTTCAGAAACTGCGCATAAATACTGGCTAGGATCCTTTAGAAATAGGAAGGTATTCCCCTATAGGACTGGGACCCTAGTGCAGTCAATCGGCCTTAATCCACAAGCAAACAATGATTTATCTGCTATTTTTTCATTTTCTCAGGGATAAAAGTTCAGGACATTTAATATCACTATTTCCATTTCCATATAACAATATTCACCTAATTCAGTGTCTGATTTGGTAAGTAAAAGAATGCTATATGAAAATAGTTCATTTTGAGGAATATAATAAACACAGGAAACTTTCATCCATGTTTTCATCTTACAAGAATTCAAATTTATAGATAATGTACATTTATCATTATGAAACTTATTAAAACTATTATTATGAGAAGGCACATTACAATATTTAATACAATTATGTAATGCAGGCTAGGTAAATAATTTTTACTTAAAGGACAATTGTAAATATACTTTTATTACACTGAACTTATCTTAACCATTTTAATGAAAGCCAAATGCTTACAAATATTACTTATTACATAATGTAGTTTGCACAATCACATAATGTAGTTTGCATCATCAGTATGTCCTGATGATGATATATCCACATCAATTACATGAAAATACAGTTTTATAAATAGCATTAATATACAGTTTATGACTCAGGGAGTTTTTTGTATCATTAGGTTTTTACCCCTTTTTCCCAGGTTTTTACCGGTAAAAACCTAGTTTTTACCGGTAAAAACCTAGTTTTTACCATGCCCTGGTAAAAACCAGTTTTTACCGGTAAAAAGCCAACCCTGCTATAGACACAAATAATTTAAGGCGTACTAGTGTCTAAATGGTGCATTCGTAAATGGTGCTAAAATGGTGCTAATTCGTAAATGGTGCATTCGTAAATGGTGCATTCGTAAATGGTGCATTCGTAAATGGTGCATTCCTAAATGGTGCATTCGAAGCATATTCGCATAACATCTGGCAAAAATCGCCCAAAACTTCAGACCGTTAGATAGACGCAGTTGCCTGGAAGTCTGGATTTTAATACTTTAGCAATCCAGCATACTCAATGTTTTATTCATTTCAAATATATTTATAAGTTCAAATACAGTATGTATATTGTAGGTCTCCGTTGTACGATCGATGACCGATCACGAGTCCATTTAGAAGAGTTTTTTCTGTCTATACATACGTTTGTACATATGCAACTCACATATCTCAAAACTATTGGTTGTAGAGTGTTAAAATTTTATATTTAGGATTGCTGTAACATCTAGTTGTGCACCTCCCGTTTTGGCTCCAGTCGACTGGATAGTTTATTTACAGGGCCAAAGTAAAGTTTTCCCACGCTAAACTTCTCGCTAATCTTCAAATCAAATTTTATTAAAACATCATACAAAATACTATAAATATCTTGAGATAAGATTGGATTTATAAAACACACACATATTTTTAGATGCCAGCCATTTACAAGGCAACCAACAACCATCAGGTCCTTTTATATAAATAATTCAATCTAGAATCCCCGCACGGCCTTATTTCAAATTCCAGGACATGTTCTTTCAACAGCTCGCTCATCTATTAAAACATCGGGTACGTTTATAAACTTATCCAATCTTTACTGCCACCCAAAAGATTTTTCATACATTACGGTCTATGGGCAGAAATTCATTATAGCGTATTTAAAAAGTATTAGGCTATTTCAAACGAATAAAAGTGATATATGTTGTTAAGGATCACAAAATGAATCTCTCCACCGAAAATAGTATCTCTATTTATAGTTCTTCTACAGGAACACTCAAAAAATTCCAACACATTAAGGTCAAATGGCAGGTTTAGAGACATCCAGCCTTTTCAAGCACTATACCATCCTAGCATGCAGTTAGATTATGGATCAACGACGGTCACGTGCCTCCCTCAAAAATTACGTTGGTGTACATTTGTATGTATTTAATCCTCATATCTCAAAAATTATTGGTCGTAGATTGCTGAAATTTCATATCATCAACAAATTATAGAGATGTCATTTTCTTGGATCTCATCCAAGATTGTTGTTACATCTAGTTGTGCATTTCGATTTTCGGTTCCAATCTACTTGAGAGTTTATTTACAGGACCACCGAAAAGAATTTCAATACATTAATGTCTATGGAAATCGTCAATATATTACGTACTGTAGTCAGTCATTGTTTGATCAATGCCCAAAATCCTACTATTTTTCATCGACCTCGTTCGTGAGTTTTGCTGAAATATCGCCAAATCCGGGGCCAAAATTAATTTTGTATTTCGCATAACTCTAAAACTTTTAACCGTAGAATGTTGAAATTTTGTATTTAGAACTATTGTAACATCTAACTGGGCATCTCTTTTTCGATTGCAATCGACTGGGTAATTTACTTACAGGGTCAGCCAAATGGGTTTAAATACATTAAAGTGTATGGATATATTGAGTTAATTGAAAGTCTGTGATGAATCGCTATTTCTGCTATTGCCCAAAATCTCGCGAACTATCTCAAGTTTGTTGGCTTTTGGAAAAATATATCCCAATTTAGTGCCAAAAGCAAATCTTTCAAATACAGCCCAGCTTGGCGATATCTCAAATGTTTGGCTAGAATTCGCTAAACCATAGTATTATTGCAGTATTTTATCTTTTCCAAACAAAATACGTTTAGATGAAGTGCGCTGAAAATATTTTTGATTTTATAGACGTTCTAGGAAATCATGTGGTGTCCACATCTTTTTTTCGGTGAACTCCGGGAATAGTACAGATTTTGGAGTTCGTGCATACTCACTGAAGGACGATTGAATTCAAGGGTGCCGGCAGGATCATTTCCAGGAGGGTGCACCCAAGATATACACATATACATGGTGTTACTGAATTCATAGGCCAAACTTTAAGAATAAATAAAATGCATATGAAGAAGCATTTTTTGTATAGCAGATTAGCAGTGTGAGGCTAGAAATAAAAAGTGTAGGTGGAAATATAGCAAAAGCAAAAGAAATGAAAAAGCTCTATTGTAAATGCTCAAATTTGCTGGTAGCGTCTAGCAAGTGATTGGCGTACCCTTTCGAAGATGCCAGGTGTTCCACGAACGGTTGCAGCGGTTACTAAAGTTTTGTAATGAGGCCCTCATCTGAGTCAACTTGAGTCTTGTAAACGAGTGCCTTGAGATGTCCCCAAAAGCAAAACTCGATACTTGATTAATCTAATGAACCTGCTGGCCAAGAGTATAGTTCCGTTTGTCCAATCCATCGGAGGTCAAAGATGACAATGAGGTAATTACACACATTATTTGCGAAATAGGCTGGATCCCTATCGTGCTGAAACTATCTAAATTTTTCATTTCCAACCAAACGTTGCAACGCAGAAAAATGCTTCTTTGTATGTATTTTAGCTGCCTTCAAGGACACCCTGTATACATGCATATAAAAAATTAGACTATTTGGCGTTTGAAGGAAAAAGTCTTGACTGGAAAATGTAGCATTAATATGTGAAATGAACATCGTCATAGATATTTTGTCGCAGCTGAAAAGTACAAAATCTTAAACTATTAATTTGGCCTAATTAGTAATACCTCAATTTAAGTATACTAATAATTAATTATTTAAATTATATGCAATTTTGATAACATTGTTTAATATTTAAATAGACTACTTTTCCCAGAAAAACTGAAGCGAAAAAATGTATTTTGTCTAGCATTGATGTATATAGCAATTTTTGGCTTAGGGGTGGGTCTGCGCCATGTCCAGTACTGAAAATGGTAGATGGCTAAAATGTGAAGGTCAATAGTTCTGATCTGCCGCGCGGGTGTCAATCTTGAAAAGGGATTAACTAATTATATTGTATTATAAATTAAGCTATTCAACAAACAAATTAAATTACAAATTGAAAGTCTTTGGCTGAAATTGAATAGTCACTGGATTTTATCTGTAAAATAAATTTTTGTAGATTCTAGGCAGAGTTGAAACTCATTTAACTTGAGTTGCACAGTAGAAAACTTTGGTTTTGAATATGCGTTTAAGTAAGAAAGACAAAGTAGGTACCTTTTTTTGTAGTTTATTGAAACAAGATGACTATGGTAGGTTTACACAGTGCACATGGTGAAGACACAATACATTAAGCAACATCCGCTTAGTAGCACAAATAAAAACAAGCTTTCTGGAAGACAAATCGCCAGCGGCGATCTATTCAGATTCACAAAACACATCACATCATATTGAATCATCTGGGTACCGCAGCACGGATCCCTGATCCGGCTCTATTTGAATCGCGTCGGTTGATTACACACACAACATAGCAGATCGAGAACACTCTCTGTCTGACTGAAAGGTTAACTTGTGATGCCCTTTTTATACCTGCCAGTTAGTGCGGGACTACGATGGATATTTGCATAGGGGAAAAAAGAGTTCTTATTTTATGCAAATCAGGAACAGCGCCATCTATCGGCAAGAAATGTAAACTTTTTATTACGGCGTTAAAGACATGACGATGTTTACACCGCCATTTTCAAATGCTAACGAAGTTACATTTTCACTTAGAACACTTTTGAAGGAGTTTACAAAAGTTCCGTTTTTTTCACTTTAGCAAATTTAGAGATAAAATGTCATGGAAATAAAAGGTAAGTAAAGAAATAGCGTTTTTTTTTTTCTAACAAGGGCCCGCCTTCCATGACATTTAGGAAACTGGCAGATTCAAAGTAAACGAAAATTAGAGGTAACCTTTCCTCTTTAACGAAAAAATTAAGTTAATCATGATGCATGAAAAATACTTCGAAATTCACTAAGGGTTAGTAGAAACACTATATACAGTTGTTGCTGGCCAGCATGGTTAGTACACGTTTCAAAAATTACTTCATTTCAAAAAATTTTCAACTTACTAGAAATTACTATATAAATGCATTCAAATATAAACACTTATGCTAGAACATTAATAAACACATATGCTAGGACATTAATAAACACATTTCTAATCATAAAAATATTCATACTTCAAAATTACTCATGATATACGTTCAGTGCACTTTAGAAAATACTCACATTTTGCAAAGTTCATTCAATATAATACAGTACAGTACATTGCAATGAAAAATACGAATTAAATTTGAAAAAGAGCTCGAATTGAAATCCAACTGAGATCGAGCTGGGATGCATCCCGAAAAAGTTTGTGTTATAGGTTAACACATTATATGCCTGACACAACACCTTACAGACTAGGGTGGACATATAGGAGCTTCCACTAGCAAAAATGGGACTTACTGAAATAAAACTTTAACATCTCCTGTGATTGGGACGAAAATACTCTACTCTTAAAACTAACCAATCACCTCAGAATTCTCTGGCAAATTACAGTTTCACCTCGCGAGACGCTTTTGAGGCTGCTCGAAAACTTCAGAGAAAGACCAGAGCTAAGAATATCGCACTCCGTGGGGAACTTTACTCCCTCGACTGTAAAGATGTCAGACAGACATAATAGGACAAACACAATTACATAAAGTTCATTTTTCTTTTTTTTTTTTTTTTTTTTTTTTCATCAAAAATTTCAAAAAAAAATTTCCCCCCTTTCCCCTCAAAAAAGGTCTCAAGCCGAAGGGCTTATAGGAGACAAAAAATTGCCTAGGTTCCCACAAACGGGAGTAGGTCTTTCACACTTAACTAAAAATCTTGTCATTGAAAGTGGACAGGCTGATTTTGGGTAAGGGTTTTGTGAAAATGTCTGCGGGGTTTTGTTTAGTGTTAATATATTCCAATTTAAACAATTTTTCTAAAACAAGGCTTCTTAAGAAATGGTACTTTACATGTATGTGTTTGGTGCGATTGTTCTCTATAGGAGAATTTGAAAAGTCGATAGCTGCACGATTGTCACAAAATAAGGTAACTTTTAAATTTTCTGGAAGAATGCCTAAACCTTTTAGTTCATCTAGGATTCTATACATCCATAACAGTTCTTTTGATGCCTCTGTCAGGGCAATAAACTCAGATTCCATAGATGACAAGGCTACACATTTCTGCTTAAAAGTTCGCCACGAGATTGGGGTTTTGTCTAACATTAAGATGCGACCTCCCATCGACACACGATCATCTCTATTTGAGGCGTAATCGGCATCAGAATAACAGTTTATTGAAATTTCATTAATGTTGGAAAGTTTTAGCTTTAACTTCGATGTTGACTTTACATATCCCAGTAGTTTTACTAATTGGTTCCAATGATGATGGCCGGGGTTAGATTGAAATTGAGAAAGGATATTTACAGCGTTAAGATATATCAGGTCTGGTTCTACTAGCCAAGAACGATAAACATCCCAAAATATTGCGGTATGGCAGTTTTTCCATTTCCTTAGTTTCTGCATCGTTACTAGGACTTTGCGTCTTTGACATTACAATTCCAGGTGCGACCGGCAATGATACTAAGGGTATCTGGTACTTCTTAAAACGCTCATAAATTTTATTGATGTAATCTTTTTGGTGAATGAATAGTCCTTCCCTATTCTCAACGAATTGTACCCCGAGTAGTTTCTTCGTTCTACCCAACTTCTTTAGATCTACTTTATCTTCTAAAAGTTTAATTACCTTCTCTATTTTTTCTTTGGTTTTAGATATAAACACCATGTCGTCAACATACAGTAGTAAAACTAAACTATTTTCATAAATGTAGACACAATTAGCCCACTCTAGCTTATTAAAATTTAACTCACTTAGAATTCCGTGTATTTCATTGAACCATTCACGTCCACTCTGCTTTAAGCCGTAAATAGCTCTGTTGAGCTTACAGACGTAGTTTTCTTTACCTTCCTCTTCAAATCCTTTCGGCTGCTTCATATAAATATCTTCTTTTACTGGGGCGTATAGGTATGCAGAATTTGTCTACTTGCATATGAAACCAATGAAAATGTCCAACTAATAGAGAGAAAAATAATCGTATTACAGAGAAATTGACCACTGGACTAAAAACTTGGTCGTAGTTTTCACCTTTTCTTTGACCGAATCCTTGAGCGACCAGTCTAGCTTTGTATCGTACTATTTTACCTTTTGAGTCGTGTTTTACTGTGAATACCCATCTATTGCCTATTATTTTTACATTTTGAGGTACGGGTACAAGTTTCCACACTTCTCTTTCGTACATAACATTCATTTCTGCAGTCATAGCTTTCTTCCACTCATCTGAATCTTGAGAATCTATTGCTTGAAAATATGAGTTTGGAATTACTATATCCTCTAGTCAGGAACTGATTAAATTCGTTTAGTCTTTCACAATGCCGGTGTAGGTATCTTTACCTTTGAAACTAAATTTTTCTGGGTCATACTTAAGTCCATGTTTCTTGCAATATGCCTCGACCTCTCTGCAGGATCGTAATCTTACATTGCTTCCTGATATACCGTAGTATATATCATTTCTGGACCCGTCTGACCTAGGGACGGCTTTTCTCATCCAAACTACATCTTTAGGTGGTGCTACTCGGTCTTTAGACTTAGAAAAACGAATTGTTTCTTCTCCCTCCTCCTCATCGGATTCACCGCTACTTATTTCAAATTTTTCCTCGGATGTGCTAGGTTTCTCGTAATCTTCTGTTTCTGGTTCCCTTTCCTCATCGGAACTTTCTTCCGCTGTAATGGGTTCCAGCACGACTCCGCTGCTCTCACGAGTGGGTAAATTTTCATCAAACGTTACGTTACTTGTTTCAACGACTTTTCTGTCACTCGGTAGCCATACTCTATAGCCACGGGTAAACATTGCGTACCCAACTAGTATGCCTTGTTTTGCCCTCATTTCGAGCTTACTTCGTAATTGACGTGGTACACCTACGAACGCTTTTGATCCAAAAGTTCGTATATGCTTTACAGAAGGTTTGCGACCACAAAATAGCTCAAATGGTGTTTTAGATTGGTTTGCGTGACATACTCTGTTCCAGGTGTATGTGAAACATAACAATGCTTCCGACCAAAAACCATTTCCCAGTTTACTGGAGTGTAACATAGCTTTTACAGCGTCCAAGGCCGTGTAATTAAATCTCTCACTTACACCGTTCTGTTCCGGCGTATAATCGTTGGTTCTTTCAGCTTTAATGCCCTCCTCCTCCAAAAACTTCTTAAATTCATTATGCAGAATTCCATGCCATTATCCGTTCTGGTATTGATAATTTTTCTGTTTAAAAACCGTTCTGCACGTTTTTGGTACCTCTTAAAATTCTCGAAGACTTCAGATTTCTGCTTCATGGGATAAACAGTGACTTTTCTTGAGTAGTCATCTGTTATCGTTAAAAAGAATTTATGTCCCGATATGGATGGGTTAGGTAAAGGTCCACAAACATCCATGTGCAAAAGTTGGAGGGGTTTGTTTGATCGAATCTTGGGAATACTTTTAAAGCTCTTTCTTCTAGTTTTTGCTATTTTATAAACATGACAGGGCTTATACGACTTAGATTTAAAAACGGGTAGGCCAAATACCTTTCCCTTACTAGTTTCAATTATAGCGTTACAATTAATATGACAAAAACGGCTATGCCAAAGTTCTAAGTTTTGATTATCACCTTTTGAAGAAAAATTAGCTTCTGCTTTCTTTTTATTAGTTATTGTAGGGTAAACATGGTACCGACCACGTTTCTTGTGTGCTGTAAATAGTTTTTGTCGGTCACGTGAAAATACCTCTACTTTGCTATTTCCCCCTCTAAATGCAATGCCCTCAGTGTCCAATGCAGGACCTGACAGGAGATTTCTCCTTAATTTAGAGGAATAGAGGACGTTTTTTAATGTTTTTAAAACTTTACCACCTTGAAATTTTAACTCGACTGTTCCCCTTCCCTCTATGGAACAATCAATGCCGTTTATGGCGACCGACATCGACCGACCTTTAATTGGTTCAAAGTTTTTAAAAAGTCTTTTATCCCGACAAAAATGAGCACTAGCCCCTGTATCAAAAATCCATGAAGAATCATTTAAATCCTCACTTGTGTGGGCTTCTATCATATGATTCTTCGGTTGTCGTTTGTTACTTTTACGATTACTGGGGGGAGGGATCCTACAACTAGCAATTAAATGTCCAATTCTACCACACCTATAGCACTTTCTAGTGTCTCTCTTTACATTATTTTTAGGTGGGACACGTTTCACTTGACTAGACATTGCGACGGTAGCTTGATCCCCTACACTTTGCTTTAGTCTGGCCTCTTCAGCCAAAAGTTCAGCTAAAACTAAATCGAACTTAAATGTTTCGTCAGGCCAGCGGTAAATTGTTTGAACAATTCCCTGATACTCCGAGGGTAAGTACCTTAGCAATTGAAATGACTGATACCAGTCAGCTGGGGGAGCGTTAGCGTCTTTTAATTGCTTAACTATCATCCTCAACCTGGCTGCAAATAAGCCTATTTCCTCCCCTTCGTTCAATCTACATGAAAAAAAGTCATCTGTGAGTCTCATAGCACGAGCTCTAGATTCAGGTTTAAAGTGTTTAATTTTTCCCAAACTTCTTTGGGGTCATAAGTGCCAGAAATAAGAGGCTTGTATTCATTTGAAATGTTCAAAAATATCGTGCTATAAGCACGCCCGTATCTAATCTTGTAATCCCTTAATTCCTTAGCGTCAGTTTCAGGGGGTCTTTTTTCTATACCACTGACTATTTCCCAACAATTCCTATCCATCAACAATACCCTTAAGTCTTCCTGCCAAGACTCATAATTGTCGGCAGACAATTTTTCTATTTGGGTAATTGAAGCTTCCATTTTGGAAAGTTAGGATACAACACAATTTACAAGAAAAGATAAAAACACTACAGGCCCGCCCTCTTATAGTTTTAAGGCACTTAAAATCCGTTTGTATACGTTAAAAACACTTTAAAAACAAAACACATTATAAATACACTCGACATATTCAAAACACATTTAAACTTGGGCTTGAAGGCCCATAACCGTGAAAAGGGATTAACTAATTATATTGTATTATAAATTAAGCTATTCAACAAACAAATTAAATTACAAATTGAAAGTCTTTGGCTGAAATTGAATAGTCACTGGATTTTATCTGTAAAATAAATTTTTGTAGATTCTAGGCAGAGTTGAAACTCATTTAACTTGAGTTGCACAGTAGAAAACTTTGGTTTTGAATATGCGTTTAAGTAAGAAAGACAAAGTAGGTACCTTTTTTTGTAGTTTATTGAAACAAGATGACTATGGTAGGTTTACACAGTGCACATGGTGAAGACACAATACATTAAGCAACATCCGCTTAGTAGCACAAATAAAAACAAGCTTTCTGGAAGACAAATCGCCAGCGGCGATCTATTCAGATTCACAAAACACATCACATCATATTGAATCATCTGGGTACCGCAGCACGGATCCCTGATCCGGCTCTATTTGAATCGCGTCGGTTGATTACACACACAACATAGCAGATCGAGAACACTCTCTGTCTGACTGAAAGGTTAACTTGTGATGCCCTTTTTATACCTGCCAGTTAGTGCGGGACTACGATGGATATTTGCATAGGGGAAAAAAGAGTTCTTATTTTATGCAAATCAGGAACAGCGCCATCTATCGGCGAGAAATGTAAACTTTTTATTACGGCGTTAAAGACATGACGATGTTTACACCGCCATTTTCAAATGCTAACGAAGTTACGTTTTCACTTAGAAAACTTTTGAAGGAGTTTACAAAAGTTCCGTTTTTTTCACTTTAGCAAATTTAGAGATAAAATGTCATGGAAATAAAAGGTAAAGAAATAGCGTTTTTTTTTTCTAACAAATCTAACGGTTTTTAGTCTTGGCCAGTTTTCTCTACATCTTACGTGAAAATGCGTTAGAACCCTTTAAAAAGTCCTCTGCCCAAGGTAACCTGCTCCTTCCATGACAGATAGACCATGTGCAGGTTTTCCTTAAGTGCAGTTTGCAAGGACATCCCCGTATTAAAACTGAGCCCAAGTTTCGAAAATGACGCAGTGATGCCTTCACTTAATATTTGAAAAACCACCATCTCAAAATACAAATTTTCATCTAACAGTTTTTGAGTTTAAATCTCTGAAAAATTAACTCTATAATGTTAAAAAGAAATGTTAAACTTTAAGCGTTAAGTCCTAAAATAATTGTATTTAATCATATTCACAATAGTCTGGATAGTTCGAGTCTCGATTGTTCTAGTTTTCTATACATCTCAGTTAGTGAAAAAATCAGTTTAGCTCCCAAATAATGACCAACACATATGAAACAGGCAATTTTTTTAATTGCAGGACGAAAATTCAAATACTTGGTGCACCCGGAAGCCCTATCAGAAATCCCTCTTCCAAAGAAAGTGGGTATATTTTTTCTGTAGATGTTCTCATAGACATTTCTGTGCAGTATTGACACGCTGCTTTGGCAATGGTGCGATACTGCTGTTCGGAAACTAGTCAACGTGTCAATACAAAACAGTTGATTATTGTATTCTGATATAATTAACCTGATCTAATCAGTAATGATTACATTATGATTACATGTAACTACATTTTTCATTTAAATATGTACTCAAATCACAAAAATTGATTTATTTCCATTTATTTTTTTATTAATTTGATGATTTCGATAATTCAAGACAAGCCCAGTCCCGTCTACCTCGAATATTATCGAGACTATTTCAAAATAGTTTTTCCTGATTGCGGACACATGACGTGACGCATTCAACACTACTACGACGGTAAGCGTTGGTCAATACATTATGAGGGCTCAGGTGTGTGCGCCAACATTATCCAAAATAAAAATGTGGATGACTTCTCAAAAGTTTCAAATTCATGTACAATGGTAGACAATATTAAGCCATAAACACAGGTCTAAACAGCTAATTTAATGCGACAGTTACACGTAGAATTGAAAAATCTTAAACACTTAAGAACGCAGTGCGTATTTAAAATCTGAAACACAGATTTTAAATATGCACTTGAGTGCTATGTATTAAAAGCATATCATAGTCCATGCTTCTTCCCTAGTTTTCTTTCTTATTTCATTAAGTTTAAAAGATAACATTATTCATTGTGCTGTATTTTTTTTCCTTGCTCCATAAAACACATCTTTGGATTCTAAATCTATCATTAAATCACCTACTAAAACTGTTTTACAATACATACTGTTTTACAAGCATATTCCAACTATACTTCAGCATTTTAAATACTGTTTGGAATGTTCATAATTCATGAGTGTGCTGTGTTTGTCTTTCTTGCTCACAAACCCTTCTTCAAAATTGAAATCTATATTAAAAATGCCCACCAAAACTGTTTAAGAATCTCTCTCAAGCATATTCTAACTATACTTCACCTTTATAAATACCATTTGGAAAGTGTATCGTAATCTATGAGTGTACCATATTTGTCTTCCTGTTCCATAAAACACATCTTCGGAATTGAGATCTATATTAAAATCGCCTTCTGAAACTGTTTTACAATTTTCGCCAGGCATATTCTAACTATACTTTTCCTTTGTAATAATCTGTCGCGTTTGCCAGTGTCTAGCCAAATTTGGAAGATATCACAGAGCTTGGTTTGGTTTTGAAGACGTATTTTTGACACCAAACTTGGCGATCAATTATCAAAAATTGCAAACCTTGTGCGACTTTCAACATTTTTTTTCCCCCTTCGCTTTATCTGGCAATCACATCTGAAAAGTGCCTCGCCGTGACAAGGCATGTAGACAAAGACAAATTATGTCGACGCTGAAAAACATGCTTGATTTTAATAGTACTGTAGTTCTAACAACGAGTGAGTGTGAGGATTCGAAGCGTGAAGAAACTAGTCCTTGCACAAAACAATGAATGTCTGTCATACATACCTTACACATTACTGTTAACATTTAAATGAAAAATAGCATCGTGTAATACTTATACGTACTGACTGAGCATAAATAAAATTATTTTGACTCTAAATTTTCTCACTTTTGTTCATTGAAGCTTGACTCGCAGATCCAGAACTGTCACTAGCAAATTATTGCCCTGTTGTGGTTAACGTGAATCATAGTACACATGATTAAGCATGCATGAGGTAATAAAACGTGAGACACTCATATTTCTAATGAACAAGCTGTATTATTTTCGAGCACTTCATATTACCAATCCCCCCCCCCCCCCCTTCCGAAAAAAATTGTAACGAGAATGATCGGCTCATGTCGGCAATTATAAAAGAACGATATCACTTTTGGTATTAAACACGTAAACCAGTATGTCTCTTAAAATGTATTAATGTTGTCGAAATTCTCTTCAGATTCCCAACCTTTTCACTACCTTGACCAGAAATGTAGAGGGTAATTTATTCGGGGTAAAAATATGCATTAGTGTCGGGAATATATAAATGTAATTTCTGCAAGACATAAAAATCTAAAAGCTCATGGTAACTGATCTAAAAATTTCGGCGTCGATGGGGATATATATCCATTGCTATGCCTCTAATTTCGACTTCCTTAATTTCATTTTATTAATAGACCAACAAATTAATTTTTTCATTTAAAAAAGAAAACAAGAAACAGTTAAGACACAAAAAAATAATCTTCACCCTTCAAAACGTCTCTGAAACCTCTGCCCATTTAAAACTTTCATTGACACCCTCTGAAATCTCGGCTTAGACGATTAAATAACCCAGATAATAAAAAACAATTTCCCTTCAATATCCAAAACTCCAGAGTCAGACTGACAACTGCGGGATAAGCCAAAACGCTGAGACTTTCCACTTCATCCAAAACAGTTTTTACAATCGTAAAAAGGTGGCATGTCCCAGCTGACTGTGCCCCAGAGATGTTTAAATTTTTTATTTAAAAAGTAAGCAGAAATAGAAGAAGAAATCTGTTAAAAGTGCGAAATGTTATTTTCGATCCCCAATACGTACCTGGAATAATGTAGACCCATTGAAAACTTAATTGACTCCTTTTGGAATCTCTGCTTTAGAAGTTCAAGTAATTTAGCTCATGCACCCACTATTAGAAAAAAAGGTTTTTCTTCAAGATCATGTACACAGGGCCCTTGCTAAAGGGGGAGGTGGGGTAGGGGGAGTCTGCCCTCTAATACTCGCAAAATTCTGTTAAACTTGGCAAAATTAGACTCCGAATTGGCAAACTTGGTAAAAAAAAATAAATAAAATAACGAAAACCATAATTCATTTCTGATACGCTTGACAAAATTACACAAATCCAGTTGGCAAAATTAAAAGTTGGTAATATAGTTGATAAAAAAATTAATAAGTTGGTAAAAACCGATATTTGACTTGGCAGTTTATCTCCCCTCCTTAAATAAAGCCTTAGCAATGGCTTTGTATGTACCCCTTTATATACCCTTATATTATTCAATATACCCCTATCATACTGTCTGACTCGCGACTCCTGGACATGGGTGTCGGCACAAAATTTTCCGATACCGGGGTGGGGGGAGGACAAAGATTGTTTCAACATATGGTTATCGTATTGGAAAAAAAACTAAAAAGCAGAGAAAAAAAGGCATATAATAATCTAGAGGGGAGGCAAATGATCCCCTTGGCCTATGCTTCCGAAGCCCTTGCTCCTGGACAGCCCCTATGTCCGTGTGTGTGCTACATACAAAACATAAGTAAGGGTGGCTCTCACGCAACACTTATCTTACACCCTCCTCTCAGTCTGAAAAGCCGTTGATTCGGATCAGAAATCTTTAAGTTATTTGAACCGTTAGATCTTATACCGTATTTAAATATATTGACACCAATATGTTATAATTTGTAACGAAATGTTCCAATATTATTGCATATAGTTATGTAGCTATAACGGTATGAAAATATCGTTCTGTTCCTTTAACGTTATGGTCTCGTACCATATTTAAAACGTTATTCAGCGAAATGCTATATTCTATAACTAATTGATACTGTATCGTTATTAAATAGTTAGGTGAGTTTAGCGTTATAAACTAAGCGTTAGCATGAGAAACCGAATGCGTTCTGTTACTTTTTGTTCAGTTTCTGAGTATAACACAAAACGGAATAACGTTATAATAAGTATACCATTGAATAACGTTATTCTGAATAACGTTATTGCAATAACGTATTCATTTGCGTTCTGTAGATTTGTTACGGTACGATAATAAAATACAAAATGTAACGTAACTAATACATAACGAAAATCAAGCTGTTATTTGTACATTTAAAAATTGTATAACGAATTATTTTGTTACAAGGCCGAATAACGTTACAATTTTGTTACGTTAAGTTACGGATCCCTGGTTAAAAGGGGGGATCCTTGGGGGGGGGGGGGTCCTTGGAGGACCCTAGGTAACGGTTTTTGGTGATTCTGCTATAACTATAGCCAGTAATTTAACCTTCATTTTTATGTGTCCCAAATCAGTTAAAAATAAATATTAGATTTTTATACTTATGAGTTTTTTAAAAAATTGTAAAAAAAAATAAAATGCATGTCGGGTCCCTGCAAAAAACATGGGGTCCTTAGAAGACCCCAGCTTGGTAAGCAGTGTTGTATCGCAGGCTTGGTATGTTAAGGGTTAGTACATTTTTTAAAAGGCAAGTTGTTCCTGTTACTGCCAAATTTGAATTTTAAAACCATTTTCAATATTTAGTTTAACAATAATATTTTAATTATATTTAGGACAATTTATGGGAAGAAGAAGAAAAACAGAGGCTGGTGAACAAAATGATACAAGATATCAAAAGACATTGTAACTCTGATTGTGGCAAAGAACTGTTTCTTGGTAAGGATAATATTTCACTCATTTGGCAAAATCTGTAGTGTAAACCAGCTGTCAATTTTTTTTTAAAGTTTGATTAGATTTTGAAATTTTGTGAAAATTGTTAAGAAATGCATGTTTTTGTTTGCACTTCACGTAATAACTAAAATGAATGAAATGAAATTTGGTGATCTGACAGATAATCACCCAATGTAAACAATAGGCATTGAATTTTTTGAATATTTTGATAAGATTCTGAGATTGCAAAAATTTGTTTAGAAGGTGTAGTTATTTGTTGGTTCATCACATATAAAGCACTGAATCAAATGAAATAAAATATAGCATCATCATGACGCAATTTGCTTCCCATATAGCACATCTTGCGCTATGACGTCACACGGTTCCTTCCTCCCTGGGTGACCGTGAAAAAGCCAACAGACACTTTCGAACAGATTCGCCAGAGGAGCAGGCCGATTTCTGCTTGGGGGGCCCAAAAAGGGCATGATATTGAATCTGTAATTTTGAACGTGTAAACTATACATAGTATAATTTAAATTTAATAGAGAATCAACAGCCTTATCCCGCCTCGCACTAAACATCCCCATTACAATAGATCTTCAAGCAATACAAAAAATAGCCAACTTCAATAACCATACATACGGCTACTTACGAGAATCATTGGAAATATTAACAACAGAGGGCAGCATCAACGACATAACGCATGCCAGCGTAGACGAAACATGGAATGACATGTGCAATAAGAACGGCGCGGAAGAAGAGGAGGAGAGGAAGAGCGTCATTCCCACGGGAACGTCAGACTGAAGACGGCTGTGATGGTGGCAGCCGAAATATATCTCCGGAGGTTATGGTAGTATTTTTATCAAATTAACAATGGAATACGTCTATACTATTTTTTAACTTTTTACTATACATAGTAATTTTGTAAATAAATTGTACATAATTATATTAGACCTGATTTGGATTATTATTGAAAAATAGAATTTATGCCACACTGAACCGCCACGATAACATAAACTGTACGGACTGACATCTGCCACAATGGTGCACGGCCGACAAAGTGTACCACGCCTTGAATGGATAAGGCAAATATTGAAATACTTTGGAATTAGCACAATCCAGTGTGCGAAAACTGCTCAAGCTAGGATTTTTCCTTTATTTTTTATGAAAAATGGCTGACGAACTATTGAAAGCAAAAATGAAACGAAAAGTATTAAGAACGGCAGTTTCGAAACATCTTAAGAACATTGAAACTGAATTTGAAAAAGAGGCTGCCAATTCTTCACTTCTTGAAGAATATTTAGAACTATTAACTAGTAAATCGGATGAGTTAAGTTATCGATGCGGCAATTGAACCGCTCTTAGAATCAAAAGATTTTGAAGCTGAAATTACAGCTAGCGAAGAATACAATGAAAAGGTTTTATGGAAATTTAAATTAAATAGAAAGTTGAACAAAAGCAAAAAAGTTGAGGTTAATGTAACTAAAAATGACGTTTCAGAAATAAAACCTGAACAGAAACGAGTTCGTCTGCCAGAATTAACCATTCCAAAATTTTATGGTGATTACTTAAAATGGAATGAATTTTATAATTAATTTAAAGTATTAATTGATGACAATGACTCTTTAAGTGAAACTGAAAAATTTCAATATTTGCGTTTGTTCCTTGGAGGAGCGGCTTTAAATGCAATTGAAGGTTTCGATATTTCAGACAACAATTATGATGAAGTGATTAAATTGTTAGAAAACAGATTTGGTAAGCGAGAAATAATCATCAACACGCATATGAATAAATTATTGAATTTGAGTCCAGTTTACAAATCGAGTGATGTATTGAAACTTAGAAAACTATATAACGCTATGGAAACACATGTACGCAGCTTAAATTCTTTAAATGTAAAACCGGAATCGTACAGTAATATGTTTATCCCAGTTCTATTTAAAATACTTCCATCAGATTTAACGCTTGAATTTAACAGACAAAAACCCAACTTTTCTACGATGTATAGTGTGGAAGCACTGTTAAAATTCCTTCATACTGAAGTTTTATCTAGAGAAATGAATGCCTTACTGGTTCCCCCCTCTTCAGTCCAGAGAGAAAATCACGGGCGACTGGCGTCAAAACAAAGTCATAATTTAAGTTCTGCGGTGCAGCTTTTGACACCTTCAAGTGGATACAATTCGCAAACCGCTGACGATAATCTCTGCGTGTTCTGTAAAAAATCAAAACATACTGGAATTAGCGAATCTCTCTCGGTTCAGGAAAAACGAAATATATTTCGAGAAGGTAGATGTATGCTCTGCTTAAAGCGAAAACATAAAAAAAATTACTGCAGATCAAAACAACAATCCTGTCCTCGTTGCAAAAAAAGACATAATTTAGAGATCTGTTTTGACTTAAGAGAAAAAAGGCAGAGAGAAAAATAATACAAGCTCGTGCGAAGAGGCAAGTAAGAGGAATGCAGTTGCTGAGAGTTCAAGCGGGAATGAAAATACGCAAATCGTTACGGGTGTTTCACTGTTGGTTAACACATCTCTTTTATGTTTCCCAAACCTTTATTTCATTTTCAAATAATATCTTTAAAAGCAAATATCAATCTAGTAAAACATAATTATATTCCTTAAAACTTAATTTACAACTTAAAATGCATAAGTAAGCCTTCCTCAAAGATGTAAACAAACCCTTATTGAAGCACACATTAAAGTTCCACTTCAAGTTAAAGTTACAGTTCAGCTAAAGTTAGTATTTTATTGCTTCACTGCAACTGAACTTTCTAGTTTTAAATGTCATATTAAATCATAACTTTTTTAATTGTAATTTTATAACCCCCTATTATTTATAAACAACCACTTGTCAATAATTAATTAATTTTTTATATTTAATTGTTCCACTAAGCCCTCTGCTCAGTGTTTATGCAAATATCATTAGGCTTGTTCTGATTGGATGACATGGCAACCTGTGATTGGATGATGACATGGCAATCTATTATTGGTTAATGCACATATATAAGGAACTTTGCTAATGCATCAGTATTCAGTTTTGTTTTTTGAAAGCACTAAAGTCCAGTGCAAGGTATTTGTATCTATTAATGTTTTTGTTAAAATAAATGTGTGTTCAAGCTTTAACTTTTTGTGGTGTTTATTAGTATCAGGGAGCACACATTCACACACTAGTTCGGCATCTATTTTGCTTCAGACGTGCAGTGTTGTAATTAAGGGAAAACGTCGTTCAATGCAGGGAAGAATTTTACTCGATTGTGGCTCAATGAGATCTTTTGTAAACAAAGAAATTTCCCGCAAATTAAATCTTCCAGTAATTAGAAGAGACTTTATCAGTCTACAGTTTTGGCAATGAACAGCCCATTCAAAACACATTTGATGTTGTAAAGGTAAAATTAGAAAATAGGCGAGATAATGAATCTAATATCGAAATTGAAGCCCTTGTAACAGACTGTGTAACGGGTACGGAAATTCCACCCACTGACTTGAAATGGGAAATTATACTCTAGAAATTAAAAAACTTAAAACTGGCAGATTCCTTTGAAGCTGAAGGGGGTATTGACCTCTTGATTGGGTGTGATTATTATTACAACATAGTTAGTTGAACATTTTTAGAAAGTGATTCCATCAACCTTTGAAGTTATTAGACAAGTTGGAGTGTATAGGCTGATTAATTTTATTTTTTACCAACTATGCGAAAAATTCCAGAGCTGGGAATCGAACCCAGGACTGCCGCATAACGCGCGGGTGCTCTACCACTGAGCTACTCTGGGACTATTCCCAGATGAAATTTCTCGCATTAGAGCCGTTGGCATTTATCATCTTCCTCTGCAAACCACAGATAGAACAGATGAAACAATTAATTCGCGACAACTCCATTACGCCGCGGATATTATACATTTTTAGAAAGTGATTCCATCAACCTTTGAAGTTATTAGACAAGTTGGAGTGTATAGGCTGATTAATTTTATTTTTTACCAACTATGCGAAAAATTCCAGAGCTGGGAATCGAACCCAGGACTGCCGCATAACGCGCGGGTGCTCTACCACTGAGCTACTCTGGGACTATTCCCAGATGAAATTTCTCGCATTAGAGCCGTTGGCATTTATCATCTTCCTCTGCAAACCACAGATAGAACAGATGAAACAATTAATTCGCGACAACTCCATTACGCCGCGGATATTATACATTTTTAGAAAGTGATTCCATCAACCTTTGAAGTTATTAGACAAGTTGGAGTGTATAGGCTGATTAATTTTATTTTTTACCAACTATGCGAAAAATTCCAGAGCTGGGAATCGAACCCAGGACTGCCGCATAATGGGCCGCATAATGCCTGGGTTCGATTCCCAGCTCTGGAATTTTTCGCATAGTTGGTAAAAAATAAAATTAATCAGCCTATACACTCCAACTTGTCTAATAACTTCAAAGGTTGATGGAATCACTTTCTAAAAATGTATAATATCCGCGGCGTAATGGAGTTGTCGCGAATTAATTGTTTCATCTGTTCTATCTGTGGTTTGCAGAGGAAGATGATAAATGCCAACGGCTCTAATGCGAGAAATTTCATCTGGGAATAGTCCCAGAGTAGCTCAGTGGTAGAGCACCCGCGCGTTATGCGGCAGTCCTGGGTTCGATTCCCAGCTCTGGAATTTTTCGCATAGTTGGTAAAAAATAAAATTAATCAGCCTATACACTCCAACTTGTCTAATAGTTAGTTGAAATTTGAAAAGAATAAACAAAAATCTCGTAGTGACAGAAACAATGTTTGGCTGGTGTATACAGGAAAAAACTGATAACACTCCAGGATCTACGGTTGTGTTAAACGTAATGGTTGAAGAAAATTTTATTTTGGACCAGATACAAAAATTTTGGACTCTTGAAGGGTTGGGGATCCATCCAGAAAACGAAATCGTTGATTCTTCGGACGATAATGTTTTACACAAATTTGAATCTGAAATTAAATATGAAAATTCTCGATATAAGGTTAAATTACCCTGGAAACCAAACGCAAAGCATCTTTTAGAAAGTAACAAAGATGTTGCTCTAAAAATATTTCAGAAATTAAACAGCACATTTAAGATTGATAACACTTTATTTGACCAGTATAAAGAAGTTTTAAAAGACTATGAGCTGAAGAATATCATAGAGCCTTTTTAAAAGCAAAGTGACGGATAGTTAAAATCATTTAAAAACAGGTAAAAACACATTAAAATCCATATGTAGCACTATCGGTGGCAGCCACTCACCTTCTTCAGCACAGGTCTTGGTTCTAAATGGCCAGCTCTCTTCCTCAGCAGGGCGTTCCACCCAGGATCGATCTGCGCATGCGTCATATCATTCACAGCGCCATCTGTGGTTATAATCTGTAGGGCTTCCATATTTAGGGCATAATGACTGTTTTTGTAATTGGCGAGTTTTTGGCTATTGTTTAAGTTGATTTCTATGGGGTGTTCCTGTGCTATTTTTGCGAGGGCAGTAGTGGTTTTATTGAATTTAATGTCAGTTTGATGTTCCTTTTTTCAGTCTTTGATTTTTCGTTTTGTCATGCCAATATAACAGCCCTGTTTATTGGTACTATTGTCTGTAAAGCGTAGTTTATAAATACCGGCGGTTTCATCTGATGAACATCTTGTGAAAAGAATAGAATTAAATTTATTAGCATAATCAGCATGACTACAACTACAAACATCATGTTTTTAAAATTTGATTAAAGTTCTGCAAAAATTGCAATCCCTCCCCCCTTTTTTGAAGGGTAGGGGATCACATTTAAGGCATATAGAGGTTTCATATGTTAGTTGGCTGTACAAAATTTCGTTTATTTTTTAATTTTTTCTAGATTTTTTAAAATCTGCAAAATTTTTTTAGAGACATAATATTGCAGAATACTCTGCTAGTTTCCTGGGTTCATCATTCTAAAGTCCAGTAGGCGTAGAAAGTTCTAGTAAAAAGTCCACTTGTCAGGATGGAACTCAAACTTTATTGCTTCTAGAACTTTGTCGAACAATCACCCAGGGGTCACGCTGTCAAACGCCAATGTCGCAAATTGTGATAATAAAATTGGTTTGGTGAAAGAAAATATGATTTGGCAAAAATATTAGCAACTGCATTTCTTAATAATGTTCGGCAAAATCTAATTTGTCTAATGGATTGGCGAAACTTTAAAAAAAGCCAGCACGACCTCTGATCACCTGTAAAAAAAAAATTCACAAACACCATCAACCAGTAACGTGCTTTTAACAGTCAGCTTTGTACAAATGCTTTCACAAAGCTTAAAAAAGGCAAGCAAAAATACCGCTTCTAACGCACGGTTCATAGATCAAAGTAGCATACTCATCTGAAGCTCGATCCACACTGATTGGTTTGTCTGTCATACCTGTATTTATAGATGAACAGGGTGTCCAGCAGTCGAGAAAATCCTGAAAGTTGGGAAATGTACTTGAATTTTTTCGTGTCAGGAAAGTTGGGAATTATGCTCGAAAATATAGAATTTTCAGTCAGTGTCGAAATCTATCTTCCACCAAAGAACATGGCCAAATTAGCAACAGCTCTGTTGTAGAACAATTTTAGGTGAAGAAAGAGGTGGAAACTTTTGGTACAAACAATGTGCCCCTTCACAAAATTTAAATTGACGATTGCAAGAATGCAAGTCTCAATCCCCTGCATGTGCCCCCGACATGTTTATTTTCACTGTGCTACACTCTCAGTAAAAGCCCAATTGAGAATGCAAAAATGCCCAGTTGCAAAGCCATTGAGATTAATTTGAATTAATAAATAGGGAAATTCACACACACACACAATGGGCAAGGGGGCTGGGGCAAATTCTTTGCGATCCCTGAAATGTTTAGAGTTTTCAGAGCTGCCAAGTCTCCGGCTTTTTTCGGGAGATTTCCCACCACTAATTTTTACTTACAAATTTATGCTTAAAATAAGTCCAAATATTTAATGCAAAATAAAATTGTGGTGGGAAAATCTCCCGGAAAAAGCCGGAGACTTGGCAGCTCTGAGTTTTGTTTATGTGATTACAAACAACTACATAACAATAATTATTGAGTTCTTGCCTCTTGCATCTCCCCCCCTTTTTTATTGTTTGATGTAACTTCACGATACCTGGGGGGCATGCTGCCCTCCCCTAGTTGGAATCCTTGAGAAAAATTGCGGATGATGTCGAATACAATAAAAATTTTAATCTAAAACAAAATGTTTTTGGTCATTTTCGTGTCTGAAAATTTGCGTGATTTTGGAAAATTTGTTGACAGACCGATTCCTGTTATTTTGTGATTTAAAAAAAAAAAACAAATTTTTTTTAAATAAAGTATAATAGTCTCTCTATTCTAACAAAAGTAAAGGCCGTTGGCGCTGTAAAAGCTCGTGGACCTATCTCCTCCTAAACCGTAGGGATTTGAGTTTTGACTAAGGTGCCCACAGATTCGAAAAATTCCAAGGAACCTGCTAAGCGGTTTTAAATTTCGAAAATCGAATTATTTTGGAAGATATTAAAAAACTGAAAAAATAAACAGAATGGTTGCCAGATTTGGCATAAAATAATTCATTCCTTTGCAACAAACCGTTTCCAAGTATCTAAAATCGCGTGAAATTTACAAACATGAAGAAGAAATACACCCATTTTACGGCAAAATAAAAACTATATGAAATAAGTAACTCAAAATGTGTTACACAAAGTTGACAATTTTCAAATAGTAAGTTCGCTTAGACAACAGGAGTTTAGAATTAGCGATTATTCGTTTTTCCAAAACAGAATAACTAATATCTTGCAAATGAAAAATAATTAAAATGCAGATTATTTTAAAGCCGGTTCGGTCCAGCTGGATTATTTGCTACCAGTAGAAATATATGGCAGCGTTAACTATGCCAATATAGCAGTTATAATACACTTTGGATATTTGCTAGTGCGACGAGATGGTATAATTCGTGGTGTTAAGTACGCCAATCTGCAAACGATTATGTAAATGAAAATATGGATAACGGTTTTCTGGTAACCTTAAATGAACAGTAATTATAGGTTGTGAGCATGTGTAAATTGCCAAATAATGAAAAGTTGCCATTGGTGGCAGGCTATTCTATCTGTTCCGTAGCTTTTATTAACTTTACATGTACGCAAGTTGCAGAATAATGAAAAATTGCCATGGGTGGCAAATTCGCAGGGTGTCCAATAGGTTTTACATTATTAAAAATACAGCTGAAACATATGTTTTGATTTTATTACGCTTTAGCTCCTAATTAATATAACTTTTGAATGGCAACATTAAATATCATTGTGTTTCTGAGGAGTGCAAATAATTTTTCTAGCGATTATAAGCAGAGTCCGCACTCCAGGTGGAGTATACAGGGATGTGCCAGCTGCTCCAATTGCTCCAAATTGTGCCAAATCAATCCTGATGTGCCAATGTGCTACAAAAAAATCGTTTTTGGACATTTTTGCTCCAAATTCAGCAAAACTGCTACATTTTAAATTTTTCCATATATGTTTAAACGTTTGTAAATCTCCCGAATTTTTACAAAAGTTGTCACACATTTTAAGCATTCCAATTTCAATCTTTCTCTATTAATCTTAAAAATGAATATTTTTTCTTTGGCATCCCTTTGTTAAACCTCCAATGCCTTAAGAGTAAAAATTGACCTCTGTTTTAAATTTAATTTTTTATTAGCTGCTGATGGTAGTTAATATAGCTTAGTAAATATTCTATTTTTGATTTAAAATAGATATTTTGTATAGCAATGTATAAAATAACTGAATTTTTATTTATTTCATAAGCTTCTGACCCCCCCCCCCCCAAAACAAAAACAAAACAAACCTGTTTTTTGGTATAAGCTAAGAGTTTTTACGAACCTCTTTATGTTTCATTTTTTTTTTTTTTAATTGGCATTCTTTAATGACTTTTCTCTTTCCCTCCAAAAATAAATTTTTTATTTCAAAATTGATATTCTTATGCTCCAAAAAGTGACTTTTTCTTGCTCCAAATTGCTCCACTACTCCATTTTTCTTGCTCCAAATTGCTCCAAAAATGTCTTTTTTCTTGCTCCACAAATTGCTCCAAAATTTAATTTCAGCTGGCACATCCCTGAGTATAGCTCAGGACCCATACAACACTGATTCCCATAACAAAATATCTTCCGTGTTATGAGGGGGAGGGGGTCTACTGTAGTGTGAAGTTGAAATTTTTATGTACCAATGAAGATGCAAGAACCAAGCAATGTGTAGCTCAGTAACATTCTATCTGATCCAATCTTCGGGTTTTGTCTGTTGAAATTATGTCTTTTTTACGAATAAGCCTTATTAGGGGCCGAAGTCCTCATACGAAAAGCGAGCGTAGCGAGTCTGGGGGCCTTGGCCCCTAGTTATGTAAAAAAAAAATATGGAATCTGTGGGAGGAAGGGAATCTGTGGTAAATTGATAGATTCCCCTTTTTTGCGATTACAAAACTTGAATTTTTCGTGTTTTTGTGGAAATAAAGCATAATGACGTTCTTGCACAAATTTTCCAAAGTGTAGTAGATTTTATTAAATGAAAAAATTATGGTATTTTAAAATACAAATTCCACCACACTTTTGAATATTCAACACACAGCGTAAAATCATTGATGAGTAATACTTGCAAATTTCTATGCTTTCATTTTAAAGTCTTCACTTTTCAAAGATTTTTACGATTTTACATGACTCTTTTTTACGCTTTAAATAAATTTTGAAGTTCTTTTTATTTTATTAGGTCGTGATTTTATATTTTGTTTTAAAAAAGTCTTAAAATTTATAATTCATGAAATTTGTCCACGTTTTTTAAAATTTTTAGATTACTTAATTGCCGTAACTTGTCAGTCCCTTCATAGGGGGTAACTCTGGGTGCCCCCATAATAAAATGGCCTGTGGTTCGGGCCTTAGTAGTGGCAAATGCTTGTGGCCAGCGCCTGCATGCCTATTGGGAAATAAATAACTTTTAAATCAAGAATTGCATGTAAAATTAGAATTTTGGCATTTTGTTCATATGGCATTCAAAAGGTGGGTTTGAATTAGGAATGTAACGGATATCCAGCAAGTATCCGACCTATCCATGGGATTTTTCAAAATCCGAAATAGCGTCGGATATCTGAATCATAACTACGAGATATAAGACTTTTCTGTCGGATATCCAGCTATATAAAGTTCTATCTATAATATGCATGGGACAGTATGGAAAATTATATTTGAACATACTTAATAAAGTGATACATAAGATAGAGGGATATATTTTAAATTGAAAAACAGCAAATTTAACACTGGAAATGGATCATTCAAAATAGACACACAATTTCAATATTTGTTTAATAGTTTTTGAGCACATTTATACTAGTTAGGCTAATATTTAGAGTTGATTTCATGCTGCTTAGCGGACATTTTTTGAACTAAAAAAAAAAAAAAAAAAAACTTAAGCACATCTCATGGGGGCAAAGCCCCCACATTCCCCTCAAACTTCCCCTCCAAATGTCCATGTGCACATTTGGAGGCGATCTTCTCATCCTGTTTGGCTGTAGACTGCTGTTTGTAGGGGAAGTTTAATTATGAGCATGGTGCAGAGAGAATATCATTTGAAAAATATGCGCATTCAGTATATGCGATTTCTCTCATGGTAATCCTAGAAATAATGCAATTTTACACTCTCTCCCCCATGGAGTTTCTGCGATATTTTTAATTTGCTCCGGAAATCCGATAATTAACAAAAATCTTACTATTATGTCTTCAAAATTTATTTACAGAGGCAGGGAGAAATTTTCAATCTTCATCCTTTTTCTAAATGACAATCTTTTACTGAGCATTCCTTTATTGAAGTCTCCAATAAAAATTAACCCTTATTTTACATATTTTTAATTGAATTTAGTTATGTAAATTCATTTATGATTTTCTGCAAGTTTCAATTAATTTTTAAAGTTAAGTCTACTTAAAATGTTCATTTAAAATGCGTTTGTGAAATATTTATTAATGAAAAGTATAACATGACTGCTTGTGCAGACTGATAAAAAAATCTGGAGTAACTCCACTCGACTTTCCGAACACATACGATTAAGATCATTACCAGGCATTTAAATAAATTTTAATCAATGAATATTTCAAACATATATACCAAACTGAAGCTCAATCGAATGTGCCATTTAAACGCTGGCGCACTTTCAATAATTCCCCCCCCCCCGTATGCCATAATGTAAAAGAAATCTTTGTCGTTACCCTGTAGAAAAACTACAAGTCCTATACACATCAAAATCAATACGGGTCTTACGATGGTGGTTTAAAACCTGTATACCCAATTTGAGCTCAATCGAATGTACCGTTTAAACGCTAGCGCACCATTAAGAATTTCCCCCCATAGGCCATAATGTAAAAGAAATCTTTGTCGTAGCCCTGTAGAAAAACTAAAGTCCTATACACACCAAAATCAATACCGGTCTTGCGACGGTGGTTTATAACATATATACCGAATTTGAGCTCAATCGAATGCTCCATTTAGGAACTATTGTGTTCACTCACACACACACACACATACATCTCGTAAAAATAGCATAAATGAATTCAGAAGACCTCAAAACGTGTAAATACACCAAAATCTCGAAGTCGAATTTTTTCATTATTACAATACTTTTCTCACATGGTACATGTTCGGAAAGTAAAAATGAAACTGTCCTAAATTTTTTTTATGAATTTGCCCCCCCCCCCTTTATGGTGCCATATAAATTCTTTTACTGTGAAAGAATGCCGTATAATTTAGAGGCTAAACAATTAAGATCTTTTTTTTTTTTTTTTTTAACTTGTAGTTTGAAAAAAATATTAGTTTTGATTAAAGAAAAATTTTGTTCATACCTGCATAGAACTACAAAAGAAAAAATTATAATTTCATTATAAATATTTAAAAGGGATTTACCTATGGTCGTAGCTTCTTGATCAGGAATAGGATATACTTCTGGCCATTTTGAGAAATAGTCAATGACAAATAGTACTTATTGCCATCCGAAGTTTGTGGAAACAGTCCCAGGCTGTTCTCTTGAAATGTGTTCCTACATTATATCAATGAAGATTTAGATGGCTTCGTTTCTTCGGGCCTTTACGGGCGTCACAGGCTTCACAAGCTTGACACCACTTTTTAACATTGTCTTGAGCCCTAGCCCAGTAGAAGCACTCACAAACTTTCTGCAGAGTCTTCATAATGCCAAAATGGCCCCCAGTTAAGCCCGTGTGCAACTCTTCTCTAGAACCTTCGGAATCCTCGAACGAGAGAGTACTAATTACCATCGAAGCGTCATGCTATTGTCAGATTCCCATTAACGATACAGCACTCCATTTCTCAGGTGAAGCGAAATCCCACAAAGCCCAATATTGTTTCATTCCTGGATTACATGATGATATTTCTTACCAACTGGGCTTACAACTCGATATTTCCACAAATTCCACAATAGGTTTGATGTCGCTATCAGCTGACTGGTCTGCCCAGATTTGTTCGTCACTCCAGGGATCTTGAAATGATGCAGATGATGTAACTTGGCAGACAACAGTGTGCATAGCTGCCAACTCTTCCGTTTTTGCAGGAAGTTTTCAGTTTTTCAAGCTTATCTTCCGCCTTCAGATTTTTATCAAATATCTTCCGATTAAAAAAAAAATATTTTTTTTCTTTGACCATCTTTCGGCACACATGCGCGATCAAAAACTGCCCTAGCACAGTCTCGGAAGTTCTTTTCTCCCTTCCTCCTTCTTGTGCATAGATATGGGGCAGGGGAGAGTGTTCTATTTTTAGCTCCAAGGTGGAACAGGGCGTGGAGCCATTGAGCTAAGAGTGGTTTTACTGGTAGTTAATCGAATTGCGAGTCCAAAGTAAATATTTTATAACTTAGCAAAAAAGTTTTGGCAACACAAGCTTAGAAAATGCTTACGGTTACTGGCGGTGTCTCCGGCATGTAAACACGTTGCGATTAAGTGTTCAGTTTTTATTGACACGTTCGTTCGAATTTATTGGTGTTAATTTAATAATGTCGAAGAAATCACAGAATTATTACTATCAACATTTTAAGGAAAAATATTCAGAAGATTTTCCTTTCATTAAAAAGTCATCTAAAGGAAGCACATTCGCTTTTTCAGTGGCATGCAGATCTGATTTCAGCATTGCGCACAGAGGTCGGAACAATATCACTGCACATCAAATAGAACTAAATATCGTGAAAACTGTGCTGTTCTCGGAAATAACAAATCTCTTGACACTATTTTTTTTCCAGCCGTGCAGTTAATGGGAAATCGGTCAATAATGCAGAATGCTTATTTACCACTTTCATTCTGGAGCACAATTTACCTGTGACTTGCGCGGATCATCCTGGACAACTATTTAAAAAAATGTTTCCAGACTTGAAAATAGCATTGGAATATGCATGTGCTAGAACAAAAACCTCTACTATAATTAAGGAATTGGCTTTAGACAGAGAAATATCTCTAACTGATATGCTCAAAAATCGTCCTTTTACTGTTGCAGTGGACGGTAGTAATGACACTGATACCAAGCTGTACCCCATAGTTGTAACGTACTATAATGAGAATGATGAAAAAATTGATTGTTCATTATTGTCTTTACCTACCTTAGTAAGGGATGCTACTGGCACAAATATTGGAAATTTGTTGCTCAACAAGTTGGAATCTTGTTGGAAATATACTCAAAAGTTGAAAGTTTAGTTATGAAAGTAATTCACCAGTTAGCTGAGTAAATTTATGCAGAATGGAAATGTTGCTGATTTTTAGCCTATGTGCCTGAAATAAAAAGGTGTCTTCTTGGAAACTCATTAAAGAGACTTTGTATTAACTAACAACATTTTAGTTTATTAATATTAAAAAAATATTCAACAAAAACAATTACAGAAAAATGACTAGATGGATGGATTAAAAACGCTATTAAGTTTTAAGTTAAAAAAAATATACAGTTCATACCTTTAGTTAAATATTTCACTCCTAACTTATTTAGGGAAAGAAGAAAAGTGAACCATGGCTTTTTACAGTGATAACAGTCAATGCCTCTCAAGAAGAAATGCCGGAGTGCTTATCAGGAACTTAATTACCACTTAGAAATATAACTTTGAATTTCATCTCATTTGTATTACGAAGCCCTTTAAATTTCGTAGAATCGACATAGGGTAACATTCAAGTAAAGCTGGCTTCATTTAACATAGCATCGCTGCCAAGTTTCGGTTAACTGGAACATTGCATCTTTTAATGGGACATTGCATCATTTAATAGAAACTTGCACCGAACTCCGGTGCTCCGAACTAACGAAACGAAACAAAAATACGGACATCACCAAAACTATATAAGACACGAAGCAAAACGAAACACGGAACTCGAAACTGTGTTCCGCTCACGAGCACGCAGCTTATATATCCTCCGGCTGGGATCCGCCCACAAGCTACGGAGCAAACGCTTGAGCACAGATGCGTGCGGCTGTCAATATGACGCGGTCCGATCGCAGCGTCACCTAGGAGCGGGCGATTCGATGTTAAGGATGTGACGTCACTACAGCTCCGTGATTGCGTCACTCTTGTTCAACATGGCGATTCTGCTGGCTTGCGTTTTTGGCTGAGCTATTATTTGATTAATATGGAGTAAGTAATAGATTTTCATTTAAGTTTAAAGTTATAGAGGTGACTAGAATAGTGTTTTAAGTACCAGTACATAAGCTGATTTACATTGGTGAACATTACTAAAGAATATAAGTTATTGTTTGGGGATGTACTAGGCTAAGAAATCTCTTAAAATTCCAATTAATAACTGCATTGCTCTGAGTTGTGACAATGCAATCCCGATCCCGCGGGATCGGGATTGATGGGGGAAAAATCAGGTGTCGGAGCTTCAACAGAAAAGTTCCAAAAGAAAAGAAATGCTGAAAGAGTTGCAAAAAATGCATGATTTGGAAGCAAGAAAAATTCTTAAGCATGTGTGCACCCATTGGCTCTCTGTAGGAAAATGTCTTCAACACTTACTAGAGCAATGGCATGTGCTTGTAAGTTTTTTCCAAGCAGAATGCTCATCAAAAAGAGAAAGTGGTAGTTTATCACCTTATAAAATAACCAGAAATGAAAATGCAGAAGTTCTTACCGTGTCTCAAAATAATATAAAAGCTAAAGTATCAAAACACTACTCAATAGCCATGTTGCCCCTGGGATGTGATACATCAATTAGTATGTATTTTGGTGTGTAGAATCCGAATCTATCTTTCAAAATGCTCTAGCACGTAAGATTTTTGAGTTTTTAAGAATTGTTATTAATTTCACTACTTTCCGTTCTTTTATTTTAATGTTTAATTTTAATGTTTTTTTTTTTTTTTTTTTCTAAAGTTTGGTACAAGTGTGCTATAATATCAACAAATTCTCACTTGATGTCTGATGTTACACAGGCAAGTGTTATTCATTAGATGGACAGATAATCCTGTAGTGCGAAATAAACATTATGTCCTAGTGAATGTTGAAACATGCATGGTGCAATTATTATCGTATTTACCTCAGCCCAAGAATGTATTGAGTTTTTTTTTAATAAGTGAGTGTTTCTATTGAGAGGTATTTTTATTTTAAAATTGCTTTATACATATAATTGAAATTTACATTCACTAAAAATAACAACTAGTAAACATAGTTGTTGTCTTAACCACACCGACAACTTTTATTATGTCTGAGAAATTCCCCCCTCCTTTCAAATCTGTTCTTTCTTTCAACTGGGTTTGCTTGGGGGTGATATACAGGTACAAGACTTTGATTTATTTTTAAGGCATAGCATAATTGTTGCATGACTGCACTGACAAATTGAGTCCCATTGTCACTTATTATACGGCGAGGTATTCCATATCTTAAGAAGACTTCATTTAGCAAAGTTAGAGCACATTCTTTTGCAGTAGCTTGTTTTAATGGAAATAGTTCCACCCATCTGGTAGTGCAATCTTCTATAATAAATATCCATTTCATACCCTCATTCGTTTCTGGTAAAGGTCCGAATAGATCAATAGCTATACTTTCGAAACGTTGGGCCGGAACAGGTGTCTGCAAAAGACCGGCAGGTTTCTGGTTTGAGGCTTTATACCTAAAGCATTCTGCGCAACTTTTCACATAATCAGTAATATATTTTCTCATACCTGTCCAATAATATCTTGACGATATTCTAGAAAACGTTCCATCTGCTCCATAATGTGCAGCTGTAGGAGCATCATGATGTAGTTTTAGTATCTTTTCTCTTTCATGAGAAGGGACTACTAGCTGAGTTTCCTCCTCTTCAGAGTGAGGGGAATAGCGGTAAAGTACTCCTTGATTCATAACACACCCTTGTTCAGTCCAGTTAGGAAAGTCAACTCCTTTGTTGACGTCTTCAAAGCAATCTATGATTTTCTTCAATTCTAGATCCTTTAATTGTTCTGCCCTGATTTCACCTGCAGTTCTTGTCGGAAAATCAGTAACTATAGTTTTTAATTCACAAATTTCTTCATTTTTACACTCCGGTCTAGAAAGCATGTCTGCCACGACATTGCTCTTCCCTGGGACATACTCAATCTGCAAATTGTAGGCTTGTATCTGGAGTGCCCATCTGGCTAATCGTCCAGTTGGCGACTTTAAACTCATAAGCCACTTTAATGGTTGGTGGTCAGTTGCCACTTTAATTTCTGAACCTTCAATATAACCTCTAAATTTGTCTAAGGCCCAGACCACAGCCGAGGCTTCTCTTTCAGTTGTTGAGTAGTTTTTCTCAGCAGCACTTAAGAGTCTACTGGCGTTATTCTATAGGATGCTCCTCAGCAGGAGTCTCTCCTTGCGACAAAACGGCACATAGGGCGTAACCACTTGCATCTGTCCGTAGAATAAAAGGTTTTGTAGCATCAACTTGCTTCAATATCGGTGAGGTTACAAAACACTGCTTTAGAGTATTGAAAGCTTCTTGTTCATTTACACCCCATTTCCATACACTATTCTTCTTTGTCAAATTGCTGAGAGGTCTAGCAATATCTGAAAAGTTTGGGATAAACTTTCTGTACCACGAGCAGGTCTGCAAAAACGACTGTATTTGTTTAACATTTCTTGGACAAGGAATTTTTTTGTATTGCTGCGACTTTCTCTGGATCAATCTGTATTCCATTAGGGGTTATCCACAACTAAAGATATTTTACGCGAGTACATGCAAACTTGCATTTTTCTCTATTAGCACATAACTTAAATTCTCGAAGTCTGTCGAAAACAATTCTTAAGTCTTCAATGTACTGTTCAAAGGTCGGAGACAACACAATTATATCATCTAGATAGGTCAGGATATTTACTGAAGGCAGGGATGTTAATTCTGCGCCGAAACACAAATTCTTGCGCCGAACTGCGCTTTTAGCTGATTTTTGCACCGGTCTGTGCCGAATATGCTAGCCTCCCGCGCGTTTGTTTCCCCTCTCCGGTGTTCGCCGAAGTTCGTCGGCAACTTCACTCGCCGCGTGACGTCACGTTTTCTCCCGCGGTTCTTCTTTCGGTTTTTCTCATGAGCCGTGATCGCTGCAGCATATCTCCATAGTAACGGAGACATTTTGTTTCTGATTGGCCGGTCAGAACCTTGTTCTGCAAATTAACTGTTGCACATGTGAATTGTACTTATATAATGTGGTTCCTTTTGCCTGCGAGTTATTGCATTTCTATGGCATGCTATTCGATTCTAGCCTCTGTATATTCTGTGTATGTTAGTTCTGTAAGACGCTCAGCGAGCGTGAATGTATTTGAACTTTATAATATTTCTTTTAATTGAAGAACTTTTGGTTTCTTAATGATGTCTCATAATTTCAAGTGTTAAATCACCACTGCTGGCAAAATGCGAATAATATCTTCTAAGATTTTGGTTATGGGCCGAGCAATCCCATTGTAAAACTGCTCATTGCTGACTTTTAATAATGACAGCATACGTGCACATTGTCATTTTCAACTCAAGACCCGGCCGGTGTTTTCTGTCATTCGGCGTTACCGAGGTGTCTTCACCGAGGAGTGTAGTGGCGTTATGAAGCAAGTGTTCCGGCTCTAGTGTTTTTTTTTGTCATCATCCTTGTTGTCGTATTCTACAAGTATCATCATCTTGTGCCTTCAAGAGTTCCGTCACCAGTCAAGCTTTCGAATCCCCGTTTTAGTGTTTAGTTTTCAAGCTGGCGTGTTATTCCTTGCGTGGAAATGGACTTTTATTGAGTTGCTTCGACGGGGGCCGAGCATATCGGCATTTCAGCCAAGCTTTAAAGGAGCCTTTTAACAGACTATGGAACTTTTCCTTGCAGTAATGTTTCGGTTTCATCAGTATGAAGTAGGACTCTCCCGTGTTGTAAGTTATATTTAAATTTTCATCATATGCATGTGTTTATTATACTTCTTGTAAATTAGTGTTGTAAATTGGTAATGTGCTCGCATATTCACGAAAGTCACAACCAAATAGAGATGCTTAATGCATCGAACTGGAACACCTGGAAAGATGACATGAAGGTTTTGTTAATGGAAAGGGGAGTTTGGAAATTTATTGATAAAACTGAACCCGCTTTAGACGATAAAGCTACACAAAAGGAAATACTAGACTACAATTTGCGTAAAGCGAGGGCATATTCGACGATATATTTGGGTGTTAGCCCTGATCTTCACTCACTTATATCAACGGTAGATTCGGGTGATGTTGCATGGGACACACTTAAAAAGCATTTCGAACCCTCTTCTAGAGCTAGAACTATACAACTTTTAGATGAATTTTTCTCGCATCGTTATGTTGCGGAAGAAGGAATTGGATTATTTGCTGCTAAAGTAAAGAAAACAATACTTAAATTACGCGACTTAGGTCACCCTGTTGAGAAGTTATATCAGGGATTTCAGCTCATTCGATATTTAGATTCTAACTTTCAGAATATAGTACAAACAATTTATCGTTGGCCAGAGAAAGACTTTACCTTTCAGAAAATCTTAGACAAACTACTTGTAGAGGAGGGACGCATTCGTCAAGTGAAGGGGGACACAAGTAATTACGAGAGTACTTTGTTATCCACAACTGTTGAGGACACGCAAAAACATAAAAATGAAAACCCCAACAAGTTAGGTCCCTGCTTCCGGTGTAAAAAATACGGACATGTAATAGCCAATTGCAGAGTAAAGCTTAGTTTTAATAGAAATAAAAGTGGTACAAAACGAAAAGTAAAATCTAGTAATTATTGTGATGTTAAAGTAAACGAAAATCTCCTCAATGTTGAAGCTAGTAAACCTAATGCAGTAATAAACAAAATTTGGGTATTTGATACAGGTGCATCTAATCATTTCTGCAACAACAAAAGTTTATTTTCCACATATAAACCAGTACAAAACACCACAATGTCTCTCGCGATAGGAAACTTAGAAAGTGGAGGTAGAAGGTGTTGGAACTGTAGAGTTTGGTGTACGTCTTAATGGAAAAGTACATATTATAAAGCTGACGGATGTGATGTACTCACCGAAATTGCGTAGGAATTTGATATCTGGTTTGAAGGTGGAAAGTGCTGGTGCAAAGTTTATAGGTACAAACGGTAAAATTTGGGTATATAATAAAGCAGGTGAAGTAATTTTTTATGCCAAACGTACCAATGGTCTTTATTTTTTTAAATCCTCGCACTACATTAAAAATAAAACGGACGGCAAAAAGGTAGGAAGTAAAATGTATAATCTGTCAACTGAAACAACCAGTGAATTAGCCCTTTGGCACTACAGGTTTAATCATGCTAATATGGATTATTTAGTGCATACTAGTAAAAATAATAGTGTTCGTGGATTACCCACATTAAAAATCAATAAAGAATCTTGTACGTCGTGTAAACTAGCTAAAGCGCGAAGGAAGAGTTTTAAACCTATATCGAATATTAGATCTTCGAAACCGCTTGAATTATTGCATCTTGATGTATGTGGGCCGTTGCCCGTTGCTTCACTTGACGGTAGCCAATATTTCTTAACTGTCACTGATGATTATTCTAGGCACGTAACTGTTTTTACTTTGAAGAAAAAGTCTGAAGTTTTTTATTGTTTTCAAAAATACCAAAGACGAATGGAACGGCAATTAAATTTAAAAATTGTAAATGTGCGTACAGATAATGGAATGGAGTTTTGTAATAAAGACTTTAAAAATTTTCTTGACAAAGAGGGTATTCATGCCGAAAGAACAAATACTTACACACCAGAACAAAACGGTGTTAGTGAACGGTTTAACTGAACAGCAATGAACGCAGTTAGGGCTATGCTTCATGCCAGCAGTTTAAGTAATAAATTTTGGGGCGAAGCAATTCAATGCTTCGTACACACTTGGAATCGAATTTGTCATAAAAATAAAGATAAAACACCATTCGAACTTCTTACAGGTAGAAAACCAGTAGTCTCTTACTTTAAAATGTTTGGCTGCACAGCCTATGTAAACACACCGAAGAATTTAAGAAATAAATTAAGTTTAAAAGCAAAAACCGGCATAATGGTAGGGTATGCGTCGGATACTAGAGGTTATCGCATATTTCTTAAAAATGAAAATAAAGTAATAGAAACATCAAATGTTAAATTTAGTGAGAGAATTAAGTGTGTGGAAGCCGAACTGGAACCCAGTAAGAGTAGTAAAAGATTTGTATATTTTCAAAAAAATGATATGGATTTAACCAGTCTTGAGCAAACGCATGGTGAAATCACCCTCCCCCCAGATGAAAACATCGTTTGGATTAGACGTGCTGTTCCACGAAAGGATGAAACGCGAGTTGATATTTATCATAACATTGAGGGTAAAAATATGCGTTTAAGATCCGGTAATGAGATAGAGAAATACTGTAAAGCGCATAACATTAAATTTGATAGTAATCTGTTTGATTTTAGTGGTAAGAACACTTATTCAGGAAAAGTGACAGATCAAATAAATTTAGATGAAACAACGGACAATTGTCAACCCGAAGCGCTTAATATAGAAATAAAAATTCCCAGTAATTATAATGAATGTATGTCGTCTGCGGAAGTCGAAAAATGGCAGTGTGCTATGGCCGAAGAATTAAAGATGATGCATGCGCGTAATGTGTGGGAACTAGTCCCTAAACCTGATAATAAAAAAATTATAGGGAACCGCTGGGTATATAATTTGAAATGTAATGAAAATAATAGGATAGTAAAATATAAGGCCAGACTTGTAGCGCAAGGATTCGCGCAATATAGAAACGACACATATGACGAAGTTTTTAGTCCGGTAGTTAATTTTTCATTAATCAGACTATTCTTTTCAATTCTTGTATGTTTCTTTAATTGGTGTTACTGTCAAATCGATATTAAATGTGCGTATTTATATGCACCTCTACAGGAAGAAGTTTACATGTATCAGCCACAGGGATTCAAAGATCCCAACCATCCTGATCACGTTTGCCTACTTAAAAGAGCTTTGTATGGTTTACGGCAGAGAGGTAAAGAATGGTTTTGTGAACTTGACCGAACACTAGAAAAATTAAAATTTAAAAGACTAGAATGGAGTAATTGTACATACGTATATAGTGATAATGTTATTCTTCTTGTGTATGTCGATGACATTTTAATTTTTGGAAAAACATTGGACTGCGTCAACCACATTGTAAGTTTGTTCAAAAATGAATTTGATATCACTGTTTTAGGAAAAACAAAAATGCTTCTAGGAATTGAATTTGAAGAAAAGTTTGGAAAGTTATACATACACAAACACAAGTACATAGATAAAATTTGCGAACAATACAAAAGTTTTAATTTCCCACTATCAACTCTCCCCATTGTTAAAGGCTGTATCCTGTCAAAGACGGACAGTCCTGCATCAGAATCGGAAAGAAATGAAATGTTAAAGTTACCATATAGAAACGTTGTGGGATGTTTGTCGTATCTCGCGAACCGTACGAGACCAGACCTTTGTTATGCTGTAAATATTTTAGCACAATTCCAAAAAAACCCCGGTGTAAAGCATTGGAACGCATTATTGCGATTATTGGGTTATGTTCAATATACAAGAGATTATAAACTTAATTTGTCAGATGTAACTAATGTAGAAATTAACTGTTATAGTGATTCAGACTTCGCATCCAATAGAGATGATCGCATTTCTATGGGTGGGATATTGCTGTTCATGAGTAATGCGCCCGTAATTTGGTGTATGTTCAAACAAAAGTTTAAGTCTTTCTACCATGGAATCGGAATTTGTTACTTTAACGGAAGCTTCTAAAGAAGTTAGTTGGATAAAACACATCTTAGATGAATGTAATGAATTGGGAATTGCTGAATTACAATTAAAAGACAATAAGATATTTTGTGACAATGAGGCCGCGATTAGATATGCAAAATCGCCTATTGAGAATATTCGATCTAAGCACATTGACGTAAAACTACACTTTATAAGGGATTTAGTAAATGATGGACTTTTTAAACTTAGATATGTTCATAGTAAAAAGAACTTAGCTGATGTATTTACGAAGCCACTCCACAAACATGGACTGAATAAGTTTTGTGAGGTTATATTTGAACGAAGTGTATAATATATTGTTTTCTTGCATAGGAATATTTGTGGTTTGTGATTAAAAAAAAAAAAAAAATTGTGTGTTTGTAAATAATTCTGCAGAATACGTCTAATAAGGTTTATTGTATTGTATTGTGTTGCATCGTTTAATATATATATATACTAAAATGTTTTGAATTTAAATGTGTAAAGGTTTTGGGAAAGTAATTTTGAATTTTTTTCATGTTTTGATAATGTACTTTTTTTTGCTGCGATCACGGTGCATGAGAGGGGGCCGCTTGCTAGCCTCCCGCGCGTTTGTTTCCCCTCTCTGGCGTTCGCCGAAGTTCGTCGGCAACTTCACTCGCCGCGTGACGTCACGTTTTCTCCCGCGGTTCTTCTTTCGGTTTTTCTCATGAGCCGTGATCGCTGCAGCATATCTCCATAGTAACGGAGACATTTTGTTTCTGATTGGCCGGTCAGAACCTTGTTTTATGCAAATTAACTGTTGCACATGTGAATTGTACGTATATAATGTGGTTCCTTTTGCCTGAGAGTTATTGCATTTCTATGGCATGCTATTCGATTCTAGCCTCTGTATATTCTGTGTATGCTAGTTCTGTAAGACGCTCAGCGAGCGTGAATGTATTTAAACTTTATAATATTTCTTTTAATTAAAGAACTTTTGGTTTCTTAATGATGTCTCATAATTTCAAGTGTTAAATCACCACTGCTGGCAAAATGCGAATAATATCTTCTAAGAGAATACGTCATTTTGACTCTTTCAGGGTGCGCCGAAACACAAATATTGCGCCGAACTGCGCTTTTAGCCAGTCTGCGCCGAATACGTCATTTTGACTCTTTGTTAAATTTTTGCCACGCTCATTTATCTTTTAAAGTGTGTATGAAAAGCTAGTTAGCAGTAAAGCAAGATTCAAACTGCGTACGAAAGCTGCATTCCGAAGCCATTCTACCTACCCCGGATCGGACCAGTCGGGCTTTGTTAGTCACCTCAATCAGGGATGGCCAGATAGGCAAACAAGTACCGTAATTTATGGAAGAAATGCCGCACCCGGCATAAACGCCGCAGCCACGATCGTTGGTGGGGGGAGGAGGGGGGGGGGTGATCGTGGTCAGAAGAAGTCAATGCCAGATAAATTCAATTTCTAAAATAATTTCTTAATTAACAAAAAATAAATAAATAAAAAATATGTTGCATTACTTATTAGACCTAATTTATTAGAAAAGCTATTAAGTTGATCAGATATATTTCGGGAGAAATCGGATAAACGGTAAAAAAAAATCTCCTTTTTTCTCCCCCTTCCCATAGAATGTTTTAAAGTATTTACCGCTATTTTACGAAGCTTAAGATTTCTATTTTCAAATAATCAGATATCACTGTTCATATTCACAAAGGCGAATTTATAGAAATAAAAAAATAAGTTCTAAAAACCGTCTTGCATCCGCACAAAGTTCGAACAGACTACCAGGCGCCATCAAAATGAAAACAGCAATCGATGTGTGAGAAGAGGCTCCAGTTAAAAGTAAACATTTTCCCCCTGCGGATGGCCAGCTGTTGATTACGTAATGAGCTTGCTTCAGCAAATTGTTGTTTTAAACTGAATGTTGTGTAACAACACTTGATCGTTCTATTTATTTATTATTTTTTATATTTATAACATTGGGATTTATTTTAAAAGCACTCAGCATTTCTTGAGCATACCAATTAGTTGGCAGTGTTTATTCGATAGTTTTCCTGCACAGGGCGCAAAGCCGCACGGCGATAAAAAAAAATAACTTTTAGATTAACTTTATTTATTTTCTTTTGGGGGGGGGGGAGGATTAAACTCGCACCGGGTGCAACATAGACTAATTTTGGCCGAAATTCAGTATTTTAAGAACAATAGAGGTTCATGTGAAAAACGGGTGCATTTAATAGAGGGTAGTGCACTTTTGCGGTATTTTACAGAACTTTAACCCTTCAAAATATAAAATTCAAAACTTCATTAAAATTTAATTATAGTTCTAAAATGTAGATGTAAAAGATTTACTTCTATTTTTTTTTCTTTTTACTTAATTGAGGAGACATCGGTTGGATGTTTGAAGCCATCCACTTCAGAGCACCGGACATGGACCCATCTCAGGGCGCTCTGACTTTCTCCAAAACTGAATCAAAGATTAAACCTCTCTTCTATGGGGGTAGGTTCGCATTCTGATTCGCTAAGCTGTGATCTGTGCATGCTAAAGAGTACGTTTTGGTGGTGGTGCCATCTTTTGAGAAAATTATCACTAAACGAATTTTTCGATTTTTGTTGAAGATCGGCTAAAAAAAATTAAAAATATTGTAAACGCCGCACGTACTATTTTTGAACTTTTAAACTCATAAACGCCGCGGCGTTTCTTCCATAAATTACGGTAATCATCGCAACGGGCACCGTTTTTGTTTATGAAGGGGCACGATTTCCAACTTAAAATCATAAAAGCAATTTTCAAAAAAGTAAAAGGGACGTCTTTTTCTACGTTTGCAGGGTGGAGTGGGTGTCATGTACCGCAGGGCTGCCCCTGATCTAAACCAGACCGGTCCGTAAAGAAAACAGTATATTACGGTGACGTCCCAGCCCCTAAAAAATCACGGCTTATGACCCGGCCCCGTAGCAAGAGTGAAAATTGGAAGCATGACCGGTTTAGAAATCAGAATCTAGGCTGTCTGAATTAATAGAATATTTCATTTCAAAATAATCTGGAAATCCGCTGCCAGTGATGTAGTCGCGTGCGCACGCGCGGGGGGGGGGGGAAGATCTGTGCGGGCCCAGGCTTTTGCAGCACGATTCATTCAAGGCACGGGCTGACCTCAGCGTTTTCTAGAATGGACCGGAACAAGCGTATACTTTTAAAGACGGTCCTCTGCGCTTGCAAAATCGAGCCTTTCCGGAAATTTTTGCTCTCCCAAAATTTGGACAAGACCAAACGATTGGCTTGTGATTTCCCCCCCCCCCCTTCCTTAAATCATGATTAATATACGATTGCAGGGTGGACCGGGTCTGAATTTTTTTTATTTTGATTAAATGCCAGGCCGGGCTAGACATTTTCGGCCCGTGAAGATCATGAGCGGGGAGATGCCATCTCACTACTTTTTCATTCGAGCTTATGTCAGCAAAAGTAAGCGTTCTTCACTTTTCATCATTGACGCATGATTTTTGAGTCTTCAGTTGCGAGTGTTCCTAAACCTTTTTTCTTAAAACTACACCACTGATTTTCTTTTTGCGTGTGTGCAGGCTCTACGAGAGGGGGCAGACAGGGCGACGTCCTGGGCCCGTGTTCAGCCAAAGTGCGTCCGCAAATTTTTCAGAATGTGTTACGAATTTCATTTATAGATCCGTAATTAAAATCTTTATTTTAAAATAGACTAAATTTTGAATACATAATTCTAGAATGATATAAACGGCAGAAATGTTAATTCTACTATTTAAGTATTAGTATTTTTACAACCTTCGAACATGCATTAAAAGTACCATTGCATATAAGAAATACTTCCCTCCCACTCTCTTTCCATTTAGCATTTATATGAAAACCATTAAAAAGAGCAGTTTCACACACACACACAAAAAAATTCCTTCCGTCCATGTAAATCCATGTATTGTTTTTACCAAGTTGCTGATAGCATAGCCTGTATACACCCTTTTTTTTCCAGAGCTTTCCTAAAGTGCTTTCAAATAGTGTTTTGCTTTTAGCAAATGGTGTTTGCTTGCAAACTTTGCTTTTCTTGTATGCATTTATTGTGTTCCTAAATCTTCAATTTTATGCTCCAAAATCATGTTAATTCTGATCTCGAATCTTAGTTTTCCTCTCGGAAACTATTTTTTTGTGCTCCCGAGGTGCTCCCAAATGGAATTTTTCTGCTCCCGAGGTGCTCCCAAATGAAATTTTTTCTGCTCCCGGGGTGCTCCGAAATCGAGTGTTGGAGTTAACATCCCTGCTGAAGGTAATCCATTGCGGAACCGGTCCATAAGACGCTGGAATGCTGCTGGAGTATTCCGGAGTCCAAATGGCATTCTTTTGTATCTAAATATACCAAAAGGGCAGACAAATGCGGTTTTTCTTGATCCGCAGGGTTAACCTCTATTTGGTGGTAGCCAGATTTTAAGTCAAGAGTGGACATAAAAGCCGTGGATTTTGCATCGTGCAATAGAGAATCCATGAGAGGCAATGGGTACTTATCAGGGATGGTAATGGAATTAAGCTTACGGTAATCTCAGGGTGCGAAATTAGCGGTCGTTAGTCGTATTTTGCAACTGTAATTTTTGTTTTGACGACCGAGATTTAAGAACCAGTCGTCATTTTTGACGCCTAACATTTTGCCCGAGACAAGCGACTGAAAAGTGACTATTTTGGCAACGGACGACTCCGGCGACTTTTTAAACAAAAATACCGCAAACAAAGAATATTTTGCGAATTCTGGGGACTTTTATTACTGTCTAGACAACTATTTTTCAAAATGTGCTGAAAAAATATAAATTTAAATTTTCGTGGAAAAAAAAAAAAAAAAAAACCTTTTGCTTTCGTAAGTACCGCTCCGTGGCAGAAAGAGAACGATCCTCTGCAGACAGTCTTCTATGGTTGAAAAACGCGCAGAAGACCACTTTCTTGTCTTCCGCGGATGTGTAACCATTTAAATCGCACTTTTTAAAATGTAAACAAATAGAGGAACTTAAAGAAATTTAGCCATAATCTTTTAACTCCATGTATATTAACGAAGTTTATCGGGGGAAACTACGAGTTCGCGTTTGCCATATTGGATTCTTTCTGCAAATGTATTTTAGCGATAGCTCTGCTCGTATGGTACGGTGGTGTGGGAAAATGCAATGATAATACTTGATATCAATATTGATGAACGTGCGAGATCCTTTAAATAAGGCAGTGTAAAAGTTATTTGGATTAGTTAATATTCATTAATTAAATATAATTATTTACCGCGGGAGAGTACAGGTTTACGGCCCGGTAGCCATCTTGGATTTTAATTGCCGCGGCGCGATGCAGCGCCACAATAACGTCTGGTTAAGTGCAGCAGTTTGTGACTGAAAACAATACATGGATTGACTGCAAATAATTAATGCAATTTCGTGAAAAAACGAAAGAAGATTTATTTATTTATTTGTGTGTGTGCGTGGGGGGGGGGGGGGGGATGACATTTGCAAAACGTCTGGATTTTGGTAAAGTCTAAATTTCGGACTTCTGGCCTAAATTACGATAATTCAAATAAAAATATTATTTGATGATTTAAACTTAATAAAATTTATCTTTTTAAAATAAAACTCCTTTATGAGCTAATGTAAATAAAAAAAACTTGAATTGGATTAGTTATTTGAAAAAAAAAACTTATTTAAATATAAAAATTTTAATAATTAAGATAAAGTTCAGTTTGTATTAAAATATGTTTTAAGCAATTTAATTAAAAATAATTTTTAGTAAGATAAAAGAGCTATGTAAAATAATAAATCCTTCTTGGTGACATTAAAAGCTTTCACAGATCCTCTCCCAACTTCAGTTCAACCCACTGAGAATACAAATACATATTTCCACAATTTTAGCATGTACTACCTGTTTGCTTACAGTGGTGGTTGATCAGGTGACATTTATGAAGCTAGTACACGTATACTGCATAACTTTATCTATCATAGGCATTGTAGTTATATAGCAACAATTTATAAAATACTTCTAAACTAAAACTAAAGACCATGTTCTTTTAAAATGTATCATAATACTTTATTCTGGATTCATAGGTGGAAAGCTATAAAAATTGATTTTATATTTACTTACTATTTATTACTATCTTAATTTTAATAGTCCTGATCTTCTTAATTATTACTGTACATAATCATTAAGCCTACCTGTTTATAGTTTATGCATATATAAACAAAACAAAGGTTTTCGAAACTGCACCTGAACGAGACAGTTTGGCAACCGGCAAAAAAAAGTTAGGTGCCATTGACGCCTAGATTTTTGCTCCCAATTTCTCACCCTGGGTAATCTATGCATAATCTAACAGTTCCGTTAGGTTTTGGAACCAGAACAACTGGTGCTGCGAAGGGTGACTCACATTCTTCTATAATATTGTTTGCTAGAAGCTCCTCAATTTCTTTTTTTAAAAGATCCTTCCTTTTTGGAGACAGCCTGTAAGGTGGGGACGAAACTGGTGGGTGATCACCTGTGTTGATAAAGTGCTTTACCAGAGGAGTGGGCTCTTCCCCTGGTCAGAATATATCCTCATTTTCATTAAGCAGGGCGCTTAAACAATTCTTTTTCTCTGTGTCAAGGGTCTGTCCCTCTTCCCCACGTAAACAGAGTTGATTAGCCTTTGCTACTTCAACAAGGCATATTTTGTAATGAAACATGCTCTGTAATTGCAGTCGGGGTGCAAGGAACTCTACTCAATGCGGCAGGACTTTCACTTACAGGCGCAGGAAAATCTTTTCCAAAAGGTACTCTGCAGGATGGTTCGTCATCAAAATACCAACAATTGTCCCTTATGTCCAGTACAATTCCCGATTTCTTCAAGAAGTCAACACCTAAGAGTGTGCGATTACCTTTTGCATGTGGTAAGAAAACTAAATCTGTACTAAAAGTTCGACCACGGTAGCTTTTTGAACAGTTGGTGTGGACTGTTGTCCGTCAGCAAGACATACAGAAAGTTGAAATTCTGTGAACTTTTGACCGCGGTCTTTTAAAAATTTAAACATCAATTCTCCACCGACAGATTGGCTGGCTCCTGTGTCAGCACAGACTGTTCCCGTGACTTCATAAACCTCAATATCAATTGGAGCTACTGGAGCGGTGAAACAAGTAAACATCTGTATGCCATTGATATGAGCATTTTCCTTCTTTACTGAGCAGTTCGGGCATTTTGCTTTTATAAACCCGGGCGCACCACACCCATAACAAGAAACAGGGGGGTGCTCATCACTATTATCGTAGCACGAGGTCGTATATTTTGTTTAGGGAGTGTATTCCTGTAACTGCCAGAAACGTCATTATTTTCAGTCCTGATGAAATGATTTTTCCTAAATGCCTGAGTATTTTTACCTCCAGGAGTTTGAAATTTGTATGTTTCTCTTGGTTTAGAATGATGTACTACTTTTTGATATGGAGATTTAATATTTTCATATAAGTCTAGTTTTTCTGCAAGTAAAACTGGGCCATTAAGTTTTTCCCAACCATCTAAATAGCGATTTTTACATTCTAAAGGACATCTTTTCTTTATCTGGTCAGCTATTATGAGTTCCTTTAACATATCAAACGATTTAATTTCTAAATCTGAGAGCCAACCCTCAAAATAATTTCTAAGTTCAAAATAAAAATCTTTCCATGTAGAATTCTCACGCTTTTGATGCTGACTAAATAAGATTCTGAATCTTTCAGCTGTCAACTTAAATCTTTCAAACAATATTGTACGAATGTGAGAATAGTTTTAAAACTCTTCTTCTGGTTCTCTGGCAATCAAATTCCCCATATCGCTTGGAAGGACTCCCAATTAAATGCGATACCCAAAAATCTTCGGATACATTCAAAAGCTTCATTTGCCTTTCAAACATTGTTAGGAACAATGACATATCATCTCTATCGGGTATAAATGTAGGCAAAACTGTTTTTAGATCAAGGCGCATCGTATTAGAATCATTTTGAGAGGTATTTTGGACTGGAGAATTGTCTTGATTTTGCAATTTCAGTTTTTCGAGCTCAAATGCTCTTTCCTGGGCCAGACGTTTTTCTTCAGCTATTTCTTTTAGACTCATCTCCTCTATTTCTAATTTTTTCTCTTCCGCCAGTTCCTGTTTCTTTCTATCTTCCACAATATTAATAAATGTTTCATTGACAAACTGATTGTCCTCTTTAAATAACGCACACTGAGTGATTTTGTCTCGTAAATCAATGGCCCTATCATCGGGAGTGACCTCTACCCGTAATTCTAACGCTAAATTGTATAAATAAATTTTCTTACCTTTAGCGAAAAAAGACATTTTTAATAGCAATATAAAACAAGGTTGTCTAATTACTGTTTCTCAGAACTTTTTTTTTTCTTTCAAATATAGCCTTACCTTTATGAAATATACTAACCACTGCCTTTCTTTACAAAATATAAGAACTTGAATAAACCTTCATAACGAGATGAAACATACAGGAAGCACATCTGCATACGGAATTCCGTGAAACACAAAATAAAACTTACCATTAACTATGTACACATTACTAAATTAAAGAATTATCTACACAATTTTATACTGAAATATAATACTGAATATATACGGCAATATAATACTGAATATATACGGCAATATAATACTGAAACTATACGGAAATATAATACTGAAACTATCTCAATTTACCATAGTAATATCACTCCAAAATAGTTACCTAAATAGTACACATATAGCAATATATATAAATTTTAAATGCCAAATTTGAAACATTCTACGACCTTTTCCAATAAAAATGATAACTTATTTTTTTTAACCACCTGCTCTTAAAACACTCAAAATACCAAATATCAACTGATAAAATTGTAAATTTCGTTCTTGTTGAACAAAATATAAATTATCAATTACTAGAATTTTAAATATTTGCTTCAACCAATTTACCATCACAGTTGAAGAATCATACCTAACTTACAACACTGTTAATAACACTATTTTTATATTAAATACAACCTTAATGTGAGCTCTAATAAAATTATAACTTTAATCAAACGTTAAGAATGCTCGACCAATCTAGAATTTTATGAAAACTTATATAAAAGATACACTAACAGATAAAACATTCCGTACTTATTAATATAAACTTACTGCAAATCATATTATAAATGAGTTGGATCGAACAATAATAAAAAAAAAACTCACAATTTAAAACAACATTCAAAACTGCAGTATTGACATTCGCTGGGAGGGGGGGGGGGGTAAGCGAAAATGATGAAAACAACTGGGATGTCTCCATTTCACCTCACTATAGCTTGAGTACACGTGCACTCAGAACGGGGCGTTCAGACCTTTTCGGCACCTCTTTGAGAGAACATAAACAAGCTGCACTGGTGATCAGAACGGGGCATTCTGAATTTTTTTGGAACATTCACTCCGACATCACAAATTTCTTTTCGGAAATTCAACATAAAACAGACGATTATTCTTATTGCAGAGGCAGTTGATTTGCAGGGGAACAAATTATGCACACACATACTTTTTTGCAGACCTCTATCAATTTCAGCTGGTCGCTGCTTGTTTCAAACACTTTGCTTACAAACACTCTAAATTTACGTTGGGTGCCATTTTGTGGGCCCATTTTGATTTACGAGACGGGTTTTGGATTTTTATTAATTTTTATTACACATCACGAACATATAAGACAACTTTACACATAAACATCTTATCCCACACTGCTGGTGCACAACCTTTTTTTACCCTGGGAGAAGTTTTTCTCTCTTGGCGCTTGGCCAAAAACCCCACAGTGCCATCCACTGGTGGGTTTTAAATTAGGAAAGGCAATGTGAAATGGTATATTTCAGTTTTAAGAGGGCAGAGTATCACTCCTGCTATAACATAAAGTGTAAAATGTATCGGTGCATTTTCCTGTGACATAATGAAAGGTTGCCTGTTCCTGCCTGTAATCTGCAAAACATAGAATCAGAAACAATGCCAAGTGAATCTGAAGACGCTGATCAAGAACCTGTAGAAAATATTCCCCTCACTCTCAAGATTTTTCACCTCAGCCCTTTAATCAAAAGGAGTTGAACAATTTGGTTCGCGATCTAAAACTTTCAAAACAGCAAGCTGAACTTTTGGGGTCGAGACTGCAACAACGAAACCTCCTAGCTCCAGGTACAAAAATTTACTGTTAGATCAAAAGGTACTTCATTCACTCAATATTTCGACATGTAGAATTCAGTGTGTGTATGTAGAGATGTCAAGGGTTTGCTGATGCAGCTACGTGTACAACATAACCATCAGGAATAGTCACTCTTTATTGACTCTAGGAAAACCATATTGAAAGCAGTACTACTGCATAATGACAATACTTTTCCATCTGTGCCTCTGGATCATGCAGTAGACGTGAAAGAAACTTATGAAACCACTATACAGTAAAGTGGCTTAAAAGGAAATCGCATGTAACTGTAAAGGAAAATGTGAAAAATACTCCACTGGTTGAGCCCAATAAAATCATTTTCCCTCAGATTCATGTCAAGTTGGGTTTTATGAAAAACTTTGTTAAAGCTCTGGATAAATGAGGTCAGGTCTTCAATCATTTGAAAGAAAAGTTTCTCAATCTGAGTGAAGCAAAGTTAAAAGAAAGTATATTTATTGGACCACAGATAAAAAAATTGTTCAGCTATCCATCATTTGATATCAGACTGACAAATATCGAGTTAGCGGCTTGGACCTCATTCAAACCAAGTGGGAACGGCATTTTGGACAGGAAAAAAAGATATCTATGTTGGCATGTGTATACATATAAATACCAATGTATACATATAAAATAATATTGAATTAGTTACAATTTTTTATTTGGGAATACCTTATTCCCCCGTACATGTTATTCCCAAATAAAAAATTGTAACTAATTAATCCGCCGTATTAAATAATGTTTTATGTTTTTAATATTGAATTATTAAGTTCTTAATATGAATTTCTTGTTAGTTTCAATTCTATCAAATTTTGCCAGTATTGCTTCTGATTTTCCTGTGCCTCTTGGAAATGTGACGTGATAGAGATAAATTGATTTTACCAGTGAATTCAGCACCCCGAAATTAAGTAAATCCACCCATTTATAAACCAGAAGCAGAAAAAGTTTAAATTTGTTGACTAGTGTAATTAGTTTGAGGTGCGCAGGTATTAGTGATAAATGACTATTAGAACACAACAGATAGGAGAGAAACCTAGCCACGTCCAATTCTCGGTAACCTCTGTAAGCTGGCAAGTCCACTGTTTTTTCTCTTTTTTTTCCAAGTGGGAAGTTCCATGTACCTTTTTTTATCATTGCAGTGGGAGGATTCACATTCCTTCCCTCTACAATCTCATACCAACGACTGGATTCAATTTGTTTTTAGTAGTTGCTTAGGTATTAGTGATAAGACTGTTAGAACACGGACAGGTAGAAGGGGAGAAGCCTAGCCATTTCCAATTCCCGGTAACCACTGTAAGCTATCAGATGCAGTGTTTTTGTTGCAGTGGGAAGTACCATGCCCTTTTTTAATCATTGTAGTAGTACGATTAACATTCAAGCCTAGCCATGTCCAATTCTCAGTAACCTCTGTACGCTATCAGGTGCCTACTTCATTTTTTTTTTTTTTTCGTTGCAGCAGGAAGTCCCGTGTCTTTTTTATCATTGAAATGTGAGGATTCACATTCCTTCCCTTTACAATCTATATATAAGGTCAATGGGCATTTCCCTTCCATTGCACGGGCAACACCGGGCCACACTGCTAGTATTAAATATAATTCGATAAAATACTGTAGCATCTCAACCAAGTTTTTGTCTTCAGCTATTAGTCTATGTAAAAAGTGTTGATTAACTATTATTAGCATATCTGAGTGAGTGGAAATAACATTCTCTGTGCTTTATTGAATTTATTACATTTTCTGAAAAGAGGTTTTTATTATTTTACTATACACCCCATACCTGAAGGAATTTTTCTTAAGTAGTCCAGGGGTAAACTGGAACTGAAAAAGTGGTCAGTGGGTTAAGTTGAGTTAGGAACCACTGACTTAAAGCACGGAGTTGTGTGCTGCATTAGTACAAAAAATGTTCTAATAACTTCTCTGTATTTAGAATTCTCCCTATGTAAGAAATAAAATTTTAAAATCATGTTTATTAAAATACACATTAATCATTACATTTATTTCATTTCAGATACAGCTCCAAAGAAGCTTTTCTATTTCTTGACATTCAATATACTTTGCTGTACAGATGATGAAGTATATATTCCTATTGAGGTTGGAGCAATTGAGTACTCCATTCAGTATGGCATTCACAGAGAATATTGCAAAATTATTTATCCTGGTTAGTAGTATAATTTGCTTTATCAAGTTCATATTTCATTCATCAGACATTAAATGTTATGTATATAAGTAAGATGTTCATTCAATAAAGTCTCCCAATAATACAGGAAGCAGGTCTGTATTATTGGGACAAGTAGCTTGCAGTCTACTGCAACAAAATTTTAAGAGCAGCTTTTCTTTTTTTTAATCACAGGTGAAGTGCACTTGATGCATGTGTCTCTTTTTCATCAACATTAAATGGTATTTACCCATGAAGCATTCATTTCATTCAAACTGGTCACTTTTGGTGTTTTAAGTCAATTGCCAGGTCGAATGCCTATTAATGCCTGCCGAAGCTGTCAAGAACTTGTTTGGCTATCTCCTCCTAAACCAAGAGGATTTGAGTTCTGACTAAGGTATCCATGGATTCAGAAAATTCCAAGGAACCTGATAAGCTGACTTAAATTTTGAAAATCGAATTATTTTAGAAGATATTAAAAAACTGAAAAAATAAGCATAATGGCAGGGTTTCCACTGGCTACTAAAAGGAGACTATTTGTTACTATAATCAAGAGTAGGCGACTATGGCGACTATTTTCATGTTAAAAACAGCTAAAAAGCAACTATTTTCAGGAAAATGACAACTATTTTTCTAAGAGTAACAAAGCAATTTCTGTTTTTTTACCTAAAATGCTTCAGTTTAAGGCATGTAACCACACTACTAACAACATGATAAACACTGAGCCTAGCACAACAATGTCCACCCATAGGTTTTGAGAAATATCTGGCAAGAACAGATAAGCTAGATTCATACCATCTGTGTCCTTCCATTGTAGTTCACTACAGTAAAAGATGTGTTTTCATGATAAAAAAATTGACTAACTTCCAAATTCCAAAAACATAATGCAGCCAACTTTTGGAACAACAGTGTCATTCACTTTGTTGCAGAAACTCTGCTGAATTGTTGAATTCATATTGGAGAGTATGCTTTAAAGTCTGGGGTTTGTAGAAATTTTAAGTAGCCAGTTGATGTCAGGACGAAACACAAACATAACTGTTTTTAGAAACTCCTCAATCTTCAAAGCACAATTTACAGGAATTTACAAGCAGTAATCCTATAGATAACTAGTCATCAATCGTAGAAACTTACTCAAATGTCTGCAATTTCTTTACAGTAAATAAAATTGTTCCATTTGCTAAAATATCGGAATACTCAAGCCAAACCCTTGACTCCTCCACAGCATACAACAATACTGAATTCATAAACAAATTTTAAAATGCAGCTTGGCAAAGCAACGGCGCCTCTGGCATCAAAATTATGCAAAGCTTTGTTCTTAGCTATCTTAGCTCTATGAATAGCTAGCATTTCATAGAAAAGCCAATTCAAGACTGAAGCAATGTGATGACCTACTCACCCACTTATACTTTTTAGAAATATTTTTCAAAAGTTCTGGCAAAATCTGTCTAGTAAATTCTCTATAATTTTTCTTGTATCATTTGTGTAATGCTAAGCGGGTAAGTAAACATTGGGTCTTTTTTTTTTGCGTGCTAGATGTCGCCAGTCTTGGCGATTTTGATTGGCGACAAAATTGATTTAAAACATAAGCCTCCAAAACTTAACCTATCCAAGCAATATCGCCGATATTCAGCAAGAACCCCCAAATCTGACGCTATCCTATGTGAATATTAAATATTTCTATCTTGTATTCTAGTTAACCGATTTACATCCAACAAAGTGCAAAACTTAATTTTACTGATACTATTAACTTTTTTTAGTAGAAATGTATGCTTCATGAAAATTAATACACCTGCTGCTTGTTTTTAAATTATGTATTTTTCCCCCATTTTTAAAAATAATTTTTTAATTTTTAAAAAGGTTCATAACTTTTTATTTTGAGTGTTTATTTTTAAATTCACATAATTCAATAAAAAGTTTTGTTAACAATTCCATGATCTAAAATTCTATAATATGCATGCTTATAGATTCAATTTTAAGAGTCTACTGTGTTTTCTATTTCAAACTTAACTAAAAATACTTGTAAAGATATTGAAAACTGTCTACTTTTTACAATGTTTTGTCCTATGAACTTCTGCATCTAAGGAAATGGAACTAAACCACAAGCATAATCTGCTATGGAGTAATATATAATGAATTTAATTTTCACAAATATTATATAAACTTCTTTCCGAAAACAAAAATGTGTATTTAACATTTTTCAAACTTAGTTTAAAAGATTTCAGTCTGTTTAGATTGTTAAAAAAGATACTATTTTTACCATAAAAGTTACTATTTTGTAACCTGAAGGCTACTATCAGGCTACTAAAGCAACTATTTCTGTGGCTGTGCTGTAATGGTTGCCAGATTTGGCATAAAATCATTCATTCCTTTGCAACCAAGCAATTTCAAGCAGTGGCAGCTTGTGGGTAATTTAAAAGGTGGTTCAAAAATACAAATTTCGAAAATTAAATATGCAAATGCGATGCACCTTACAAGTTAAAATAGATTTGAGTTTTCACCAGTTAAAGGAAAACAATGTATGCGAATGAAAGAAGATAAGTCATCTTTGGTCTTACATTTCGTCACCAAGATAAGTTTTAGTAAAGGTTGCTGTCTTGATTAATTTTATTTCAATTTTTTTTTCAAAGGATAATATTGAAAAATGCAATTGCTTTAGCTCTGAAACACGTCTTTCACTCCCATCTTAATTAATTTACACTAGTTAGTAAAAAAATAATGCATTGAAAAATGATAGAAATAAAAAAAATATTAAAAAAATGAAATAAAAATTAACTAACCGAACGTAACAAACAAATTGAAAAATCAGAAGTGATATCACAAAAAATGGCCCTGTGTGCACAATGAAAGTGTGCGAACGGAATGATTTCATCAATGCCATATTTCTTCTCAGCTGTCTGGGTTTCTGATCCCAGAGAGCGGTTCAGGAGAAATTCTTCCGTTCGCACGTGCGATTGATTAAAGAAGTGCTGTAGTCACCTACTCTACAGTATGTTAGCTATAATAAGCCTATTTAATAATAGGGGGGGGGGGAGGCAGAGAGAGTAAAATTTAAGTTTTAAATTCACATAAATCTAGAAGTGTGCTTAATATTTGTTTTAAATTTAATTTGTTAATGTGTTTATAGTTTATTCTTTAGTTTTTACCTTTGGGGGTTACGTGCTCAAATAAAGGAGCCGCAACTGATTCAAAGTATGTAGAATCGTGTGAAATTCACAAACATGTAGTAGAATTACACCAATTTTATACCAAGTGTTCATCCTAGGCGTTTTTTGAAGGGCGCTGTACTCTGCCCGCCCTTTAAAGCAAAAATCCCGCCCTACTTGCCCTTTTAAAAAGAAATCTGTCCTTTTGCCACCCAAAAACGACACCCTGTCTGCCGCTCTTCTTGCCCTAATTTCATTCATAGCACCATCCTTTTCCCTACGTTTACATTTATTGCGTTGCCGAATCCCTTTCCTTTTTGTTGACGTTAGTCAGCACCTTCAGATTCTACAGTGTTGGCTCTATATTGATTTGGAAGGGTGCAGTGCCCGCTGAACCTTTTATAGTCTTTTTAGTACCCTGCTGCCCTATTTCTCTTCTTTCTGCCCTCCTGCTTTTACATTTTTATTATTCTTAGTCAACAATCACCACTTTTTTTTCTCCCTACATACCATTTGCGGCCCATCACGAAAATATACTAATTCAAATGGCCTCTTCACAGAAATACGATTGAGTACAATAACCCTATCATAAAAATAGGTTCGATTGAAAACGGCCCTTTCACAAAAACCGTCTATGAAATCGGATCTTTCCCACAAATGTAATTTATTAAAATGCCTTTTTTAAATATTCTATTCTTTGAGATTGAAATATACTGGCTTTTCCATTGTCTTTGTTTTCATTGCGCAAGCCAAGTAACCCGAAAAGTGGCCTCTCTAGTATGTTTTGTTTTTGCTGACTCAAGTGAGAAGCCCGATCAGCAGGACAGAATTACGTGGGCATTTTACTTAGGAAAAGAAAATACGGTTGGGAAATTCAAAATTTTCTAAAGTTATCTAAAAATTTTTGATTCCATCTGTCAATCCTCAAATATCGGTAGCTACGTTTGATCAATATGTAGTTGCGAATCATCAAACAATCATTATTCCAGAGTTCTTCGCAAGTTTTTTTTCCCTAAACGATTTGCTCGTTTTAATCGGCTTTCAAAGTATATATTATTCTTAATGTATAAGTTATTTGCTAACTATATATAATTACAGATGATACAGAAAGTATGCCTTAGCTAAATGACGTTTTGCGATTCGAAAATTCTGTGGTATTTGCTTGTTTGTTATGGCAAGCCTAGACAAGGGATATCCCCTAAGGGGGGGTGCCTTGGTTGGATGACTTTTGAAAGAGTTCTAACGTGTATTGACGTTACATCTGGATGAAACTGACCAAAACTCCAGACCGACAGTCGCGTGGCCTGGGCCCGAACATGGGAACTACAACACTTCAGCCATCTACCATGTTCAGTGACTTTATCCACTCAAATCGATCTGAAAGAGCGATTTGCGAATACAGCAATTGAAACACATTATGATTTTGTCAAATTAAGAGCATAATAATGATCTTTTGCTTTAGCAGTGTAGTGCTTGGGTTATTGGTGCCAGGTGCGGTCCTTCAGTTTGCAGCCCCGTTCTTTCTAAGTTTCAGCATTCTGCCTCCCCATTCCAGTCCTTTAGTTTTCTACCATATTATTTCTAAGTGTCCTGCTGGCCACAATCCTGTTTTTATATTACCGCCCGGGCACCCCCTCTTATTACGCCACAGTTTTAATTATATAAAAGTGAAGTAATTGCAAAATTTAGTAAATCAGACTATTGACAAAATTTGGTATTCTATGTATTCATATTATATATCTTCTGATCTTTTTAAAATTCTCAAATTTTTAATGAATGAAGAAAAAAAAAAATAAAAGCAAAAGAAAGCCAGTTCTAGGAAAGGATTTCAGAAAACAAACTGTCATCAATTTAAGTTTATATTCAGTTTTAGAAAACTTAATTCTAATTTTTTTTTTTTTTTTTTTTTTTTAATTCTGGAAGGTTTTTTAATGTATATTTTAAGTACTTTTGGAAACAGGATGTTAATTATTTTTATTATTTTAACCCAATTAAAAACATTTGATAGTTAAAATAAAATGTTTAATACTTTTTTTATTTTAAAAAGATTAAAGCAAGGTTTAAGATAGAAAATTTAGTGTTTTTTGTAACATACTTAAAAAGGTCTCTTTAAGACCTTTTTAAGTATGTTACAAAAAAATAAAGCTTTAAGAAAAATAAATTATTTAAAATATTTTAAGCTTTATTTCATACTTTTGGTCAATTCTGTGAGTTTAAAAAAATATTAACTATGCATATACGCAAGTCACCAAATTAAGAAAAATCACCATAATTGGATAATACGCAAGGTGTTCCAAGGGTTTCACATAATTAAAAATAGTGCAAAGTTAAAATTTTTATGTTCAAAGGAACAGGCAAGTACCAAGCAATGTGTAGCTCAGTAACATTCTATCTGATCCACCTTTGGGTTTTTGTTTGTTGAAATTATGCCTTTTTTACAAAGAAGCCTTATTAGGGGCCGAATGCCTCATACGAAAAGCGATTGTAGCAAGTCTGGGGGGCCTTGGCCACTAGTGTCTTCAAAAATACTTCATAGTATTTTTGAAGTATGTTTGCATATTGTCTTCAAAAACGTAACTCATAGTATGTTTGCCTATGAGTTACAATGACCTAAATGTGACCTTGTCAGGAAAGCCGAAACGGTTAGAAGTTCTGAAAAAATCTGTGTTAAAACTATTAAAATCATGATTACTTGTATCTTCCTATCCTTAGGTCTCAATCTGTTGGCTTTAGTCTCGGCAGAAACTCCCTCCAACTTTTGTCCAGCTGCACATGCGTAATATCAGTTGCTGTACCCTTTGCGTTTGAAATTTCCCAAGCTTCTCACTGAAAACTGTGGTTTTTATTTTCGTTATCAACCAGTTTTTCTACATTAGCAGGATGTCTACCAGACGGGAAAGTGTGGGGAAATGGGTTAGGAAAATTCTCTAGAAGAATAAATTTTCCTCCATATAAAAATCTCTTGGCAGTTTTTATTTTTCTCCCAGACTCCTGAGAGTGAAAAATGCTGATAATGGTGCTTTATATTTAGATAGAATGAATGAGTCAGCATGTTTGTGAGGTGTGTGATGCTCATACCTGCTTTACATTCTGTGATGGGGTGTTTCTTATAGGAGGAGAATCAAAAAGCTCTCTATGAGTAAAATATAAAACTTTTTCTGTATTCTTCCAGATTTGAAGTGTTGTTGACCAAAAGATAAAAATTTGTGTTTGAAATGTCTACAGTTAATCTTGCACTCTAGCTATATCACAAGTACTCCAGTAGCACAAGCGCAATATTGTTTAAATCTGTATCAACTAGTATCTTACTTGAAACATAGTATTTTTTTTCTGTTTAACTGAAGTTCATCAACAATTTTATTACCATTAAACATTTATTTCAAGTAAGTTATAGCAAAACATTTAAATAGAGTTGTTGGAGGATTTCCCAGAGTAAAGCACTCATGTATAATCGGGGAATTTTTTCCCAGAAGCTCCAAAAAGTCAGGAAATTGACTTTCAGAAATTTAGTAGACACCCAGATTAGTGAAATCTGTTGCAATTGCAGGGTGTCCACCAGCAAATAAATAAAAAAAAAAAAAGGTACTTTTGTTATTTAATTTAAGATGAGGCAATTTGAGATACTTTTTTTGGTTACGATATCATTTTCATATTTTCAAATATTTGGCAATTTTTCTTTTAATGTAGGCAACTAATTTGGTGATTTGAAGATGCCAGGTTTTGTTCTTTATTATTATTTTTATTTAGATCATGTCCAAAATCTTGTCAGCTTTTGGCAAAATACCACTAAATTTGATGCAGGCACCAAAAATGTTTCCAAAACTGAACCCAGCAGGTGATATCTCATATTTGGCAAGGAGTCATCAAACCTTGATATATCATATTGCAATTTCAAATTAAACAAGTTTATATGCAAGTATAAATGCATTAAGTCTTATACAGGATGTCCCAAAAAAGCTGGTAATACATTTAAATTCTTAACCTATGAGTGATCTAGTCAAATTAAATTTTAAAAAATGCACGATCCATTTTTAATTAACGATTTAAGATTATTGTTGATTCTGTTTGTAGGGTCTTTAGCTAGAGGAGTTACATTAAGGGTTTTAATCCTTTGTTCCATTTTTTCTTGGTAATCGTTTTTATTGAGTAACTATTACAGGGTTTTTCTTACAGAAAAAAACTGGGTGAGAATTTCTCACCCTTTCCCCCAAACTGAGTGAGATTTTTACAAAATGGTGAGAATTTTTTGCTAATAGATTTGGGTTGGATAAATATCCAGTAGGTAAGGTAGTTATTCCTCTGTAAAGTCAATACCCAAAATCAAGATATTTTTATTGAGTGTAACTGGACCTCCAAGTCTAAATCAAGCACAGGTACATGCAATAAAAGTAACCCAGTTTAAGATCCCCCTAGGATCAGAATGTTCCCAGGAACCCCCAGACCCCCCCCCCTTTTTTTTTCTTTCTTTTCTTTCATAGACTTTAGTTCTTGAGAATCCACTTTTGCACTCAGTGTTCTTTATCTTTTTTTCTTTGAGAAACCGATTTGTAGTGTGCGCAAATTTCTCGCAGTAATAATTTTTTAATGCGAGAAAAAGAAAAAAAATGCGAGGTTCTCGCGCTCTAGTGAAAACACTGTATTATTACTGTTTTATTTGAACTTAAACAAGTGATACTGTTTTTCTTAAGATTATTGAGGCATTTTCAGTCTTCTTTATCTTTGACAGGCATTTAAGTTTCTTGTTTTCTTTTTGTGCTACTAAACAGATCTCTTGTTTGTCTGAAAAAGGTATAGGTATTAAGAGCAGTTTTTGTGTTGGCTATATAATCATTAATATTGGCATTGTCCTCCAGAATAAATTTAGGGCCTAGATTTAAAGTGGTTATTTGTTGTAAAGTAAGCTTTACAGAGGATATGTTAATAAATTGATCTTCTTTAGAAGACATTGCTTTAACATGGCATTTCTTATTCTTCATCCAGAAACTAATTTTTTTTCTGGTGATTGTTATGGTATCTTTTCTTTTTTGCAAAGCCTGTTTATTTTATTTATTCTTAGTTGAAACTCATTATAGGTCATCTATCTCTTAATTTGTTGTTATACAATTTTTCTTCTTTAATTAAATTAGCTATACAAGCATACTTTTTTCTGATATATTTAAGCAAAGATTATTCAAAATTTTTTAGATCATACAAAAACTCGTGGTTAAGGAAAGGTTTTTCAATTTTCATGAATTTAGGAGTAGTTTTATAATATATACAGTCCTTCAAGAAATTAATATGTTGGAATTCTCTTACTTTACCTTTGGAAAAATATCTGAGCTTGCTGTATATATGCTCTACATCCGGAGGTACTTGTGTTGAGGGCATCTTGAGAGGATAAAAACTTGATTGTTGATATAAGAGCGCTGACGGCCGGCAGGTGACATGACACTTGCTAGCGTTGACCGAACCTGGTGTGACGTCATTAAGCAGAAGTTCTGAAGTGAAGAGGGGGAGGAGTGAGGCGAGGCCACCATTGACGAAGGAATGTACACCAACTGAGGATGGCTGTGATGGCAGCCGAAATATATTTCAAGATGGAGGAAATAGGTTTTTCCTTTAAATTTAACAGTAGTAATCCTGTGTATGCCCCATTTTAAATTTCAATAGTTGGTTCACTGTTCCTCTGTGATGGAATATTATAAGAGCAGCAATAATCTATCTGCGACAAATGGTGGAATTAAGATGAAATTTTCATAGGACCACAATAGCAAAACAATAAAATAAACATGATCAGAGGTCTATGAAAAATGTAAGAAATGTTAAAGGATCATTTTTGACTTACAAATTTTGTATGACATTCTTCATACAAAAACACAGAATGAATCTGAAATCTCGGGCAAAACTTTAAAGGGTGATAAGGCACACAATGAGGAATCGTAATCACATAGCAATCTGGGGTGAAAAACATAGTTTTAACTTACCCGGTAGTTATCACTTTTGGAAAAGCATTGAAGTGTCCATCTAATTTCTTAACCAAGTTTCATAAACAACTAGCTGCTTGCTCGTTCTCCGCACGGTGGGAAACTCATATTTTCCTTACACATATATAATTCGAATTAAACCCAGTAATGAGGAATCTCAAAACATGAAAAAATACTTCAATCGTGACTAAAAGTTGACGTCATGAGTGCAAATTTTAGACGATTGCAACATGACACAAAAACTACGTCAATGTGACTGGCGATCAAAAAAGAAAACTTTATGGTATGCAGACAAAACTTTTCTCTTTCGAAAAATGCCCGATTTCTACATCAAATAATTTGTTTTGTGAGGTTTAGTATATACCACATTGAGGCTTAGTATATATAGTATTTACCACATAAATAACATTACATGATGTTGACAACAATTTTATCTTGCATTTTTCAAAGCGTGGACAATGCATTGGCGCAGTTATGTTACACACAAAAATGTACCCTGCTCCGGTGAAAATCATATCGCTTTTGTAAATGAAAACGTTCGTGATGTAACTTCTGAGAAAAAGCTTATTACCCTTATTGAACTCTTAATGCAGTATCACACTTGTTACATAAAAGTGACAAGTGACGTTTATCTCACTGTCAATTCGCACTAAATAAATAACTACTTTCATTTTTTACAGATTACAGTTGACCCCTTTATAACATGGGTCTAAAACACGAATTCTTAGAATACGACAAAAACATTACGATCGTTTTCTTGTAACACGTTAAGAGACTGGTACAGCATGATGAAATGAGACATATGTTCTGATATTATGATGCCTTAGCTCCTGTAATTAACATTCCTTTTGAATGGCAACACCAAACATCATTGCATTTTTACGGAGCGCGAATAAGTTTTGCCGCGATTATACTGCGCAGTTCGCACTCCAGGTGGAGTATAGTGCAGGACCCGTAAAACACGGATTCCTATAACACGTAACGTATTTACCATGTTATAGGAAATCTACTGTAGTTGCATAGTGTCAAATTCAATAGTTAAGAAAATTCTGGGTTGCCGTATTTAGTAATATTTCATCTTACATTGGTGGCCGAAATGTATTAAAACCAAATATTCGAACTGTACCAAAAGTAAAATTTACTAAAAGCAAAATTTTTAATTTCGTATAACCCTCAGAACAACTTTGGAGTTTGCCATCTACGACGGTTTTTCATGACGTGACAACTGATGTTTGCGTACAGTGGCATAGCCAAGGAGGAGATAGGGGGTCACAACCCCCCCACCCCAAATGTGGAGTTTTTTGCCATACAAAATGTATATTCTTAACTCCCGTAACATTCCCATGAAAAATTTTTGGCTTCTTCTGCTTGCATATAATTGATCTTTTTTTTTTTTTTTTTTTTTTTTTTTTTTTTTTTTTTTCATTTATCGGTGATCGATATACTTCAGGATCGGAATCTCCGCGGTAAAAAATGGTCTGAAAAATCTGATTAACACAGTGGGGTTACACAAATACGTGCCGGACATACGCTCTTGCTTATGTCTGGAGGAGCAAATACATTAGAGGTTATGTGCTGCTCCGGATAATCTGCCAGCAAAACAGCAAAAATGACATCTACACGCGAAGGAAATAAATTTAAAGATATGCAACATGCATTTCAATTCGTAAAACAAAAAATATATTAGACAGTATCGGGGGGGGGGGGGGGGGGGTTAGGGGGGTCATACCCCCCCCCATGAGAAATTTTTGCCATACAAAATGAATACTCTTCACTACATTATCACACACACATATACATATATATATATATATGAGTTGTAGTAGTCGTAACCCCCCCCCCCCCCCATGAAAAATTTCTGGCTACGCCCCTGGACAGTATTAATTACGCCTTTCTAACAGCTTTTAGTAAAAGAAACTTCCGTAGCGCTGCTGTAACAAATAAGAATCAATTATTTACAGTCAACTCCCGCTAATCCGCGACTCTATAATCCACGATATATTTCAAATGTAAACAAACCAGTTTGTTTACATTTTGAGCTGCATTTGACTGGTAATATTACTGTTATAGAAGTTATTTGATTGGCTGGATGTTACAAAGACATATATTAATGCTTTTCCACAGGTATTTGAAGTAAATAATTTCATATATTTGAGCATATTATCATGTAATTAAAAGTACAGAAACTTATATCCTAAGTTGCATGTGTTCAGTGGATGGATGTGAATAATGAACTCTGAAGCAATGCACCATCCAATCACATCGTTTCACTCTTTCCAGAGACGATCTAAGATCATAAAGATTGACCGTTGCAATTAAAATTGGGTGAAAATATGTTTAACTTTAAACGCAAACTGCAATTTGGCAGGCTACACAGCATTTGTGCAATTTTCAGATTCCCCCCCAACCTCACCCTTTTGATCTTCTGTCTAGTGATTTATTATGCAACAAAACTTTCTCCACATTACTGTAGTTCTGTAAGAAGAAAAAAAGAAAAGCATAAACAGACCACATGGCCTTTCTCTTTGTTTACATTTAACTGCCGGAGGAGCACCAGCAGAAATAATGAATCATCAGCACTTGAAATGTAATGCATGTGTGAAGAGGATAACATTCTTTTCCTCTTTAAAGCTTATATACTAGCATAGAATATTTTTACATTACGAGAAAGGGAAAATTGCCTGGCAAGGTCTAAAATTAATGTAATACTGAGATATCAAATATACAAATGATGCACCGTATGCTCCTCCTCCCCCCCCCCGTTCGCGAGCGACCAGTGAAATTCCTCCCTTTCTGGTTGAGCTTGTTTATTTTATAATAGATAGATTTAGTTAAAAACGGTCTTTCAAAGAAATTAAAAACAACAACTGCCCTTAAAAAAAAAAAAAAAAAAAATTGTTGAAAAATTTCCGGATTTGGGGTCCCCCTACTGTACTATTACTTTTGAAGAAGGGTTAGCTCTGGGAGACAAGTCTTTAAACATTTTGCAAAAGCAATCATTTGTCAGTGACCGAGAGTTACTGACAATTAGAAGGCTTGAGGACAAAATTTCTGAAGAAAAATTAAAATCTCTTAAACAAATTACAATCACTGCAATGTTTGAAAAAATGAAAAATAAATAAAAACTTAGAGGGAATTTATTCTTTTAATTTTGTATTAGTAATTGTATTTAATATTAAAAATAGTGTTTTAGTTCAGCAGCATAAATATTTTCTTTCATCAGTCCTTTAGTAAATTCTTTGTAAATTTCATTGTATTATTTATTGTATTTATATTCACATTTAATTGTGTTTTTATTCAACAGCATATGCATTTTCTTTCACCAGTTCCTATTTGTTTACAGTAAATTGACTATAATTTAAAGGGAAATTCTAAATATAAAAATGTAAACAAAAAAAATGACCTATAATCCGCAAAATCCTGTAATCCGCACAACCCTTGGTCCCAGTGAGTGCGGATTAGAGGGAGTTGACTGTATTACACAGTACTTCGATCGCCAAATGCCAACATACACCATTTTGCAAGATTTTTTTGTTTTCAGGGAATCATTTGAAGCATTGGTTTATCAGCAATCAAAATGGGAAATAGTTATCTATCATTTATATGGTTCCATCACCAAAATTTAATGCAGGCATATTATTGATAAGTAGCAGTTATTTAAATTATTATTAACTATAACGGGTTTTAATCACCGTTAACTACCATGTACAAAATGCGAGAATTTCAATTTTCTGAAATTTGGAGGAATTCCTCTAACTTAAATCAGTTTACTTAATTTCGTGAAAATTCTATAGATTGTTTAAAATCGCCTTAATAACTGCATTATTTCTATATGAAAAAATCTAAGTATAGCGCCGTAAAACTTATACTTGTTATTAAAAATACTATTTCGTTATGCTCTCAGTAATTTGCGCCAAGCCCAAAACTGTACAAATTGGTAGAAACCTGCTACTTTCTCAAAATTGCCAAATGAGCCATTTTTTTTTTTTTTCGGCCAAACTAAAAAATATACATTAGTCTCGGAAATCTCTCAATCCCTTGTTCTTTTACACATAAAACACATTGAATTCCAGCTCTGATTTAACATGAATGCAATATTTTAATTAAAAAATAACTTTGATTTTTTTTTTCTGTTTAGATTATTTACATTCTTTTATTTTTACTGCAGGAGTCTAAATAATTTAATAAAATAGCCAAACATGGCAACCTCGATGCTTATTTCTCACTTTTTTGACTACAGGGGTTACAATCACGGAATTGCGGAGAGCAAAAATTAGCATTTTTGATGTTTTTTTTTTATCAATATCTCCTAAACTAATTTGAATTTCAAAATTTAAATTAGCAAAGGTTCTTTCTCGAAATTTTCCGAATTCGTGGATACCTCGTTCGAAACTCAACTCCCAGCCGTTTAGGAGGAGATGATGCTACACACACACACACACACAGACTCACACAGATTTTAATAGTATAGATAGGCTCGTCTCCGAAAATTTCATCCATGAAATAAAATAGAATTTTTAAACTATCAATTTTAGTCTTCTGTTTTCGGGGGAAAAATACATTAGTTTCTGATGAATAATGGTCGGAAAGTGCACTGTTCCGGCACTTTTATCCAAAGTGATTAACAGCTACTCGAAGACAGTGTTGCCGACCCCACATTTCTATGTGATTGTGATTCCTTATGTGCCCACGAAGGTAAATTTATAGGAGAGGACACTTCTCTTAAAAAGTTGGATAATGCCATTGCTGCAAACAGATGGCGCTATGCACACTAGGTAACTGCGCATCTCAGGTTGTTTATATTTCCATCGAGCTGAAGCAAATGGAGATCGTTGAATTAGCAGAACTTCAAGAAATTAAATACATAGACTTATGAACATGATATATAATAATTTCTGGCTTCAGATATGTTTTAATTACATAATTGTCTTAGAATACTATTTCGTAATTAATATAGGCGATAATTTTGAAGCAAAGTAATATGTATATAATGTCGTGTTATTTTTTTGCCCAAAAGCTGTATTTTAAGAAATATCAGTAAATTTAAAAGAATGTAGTTTGTGTGAATGCAATAATTAAAGGGTTTATTTATAATGACGATCACACTCAAACCAGCAGTATTTATATTTATTTCATGCTGCTAACAAATTTTAACACAGCTCTAAATTGCCGCTAAAAACTCATATTAAATATTACATTCATGTTACATAAAGAACTCAGTAATGAATTCTAAGCCGTTTTCTAATGTAAATATATACAGTGGCAGACGAAAACTTCTTTTCTGTCAGCCACGATATACGCATTGTTAACAAATATAAACTCAGTATTTTAATAATCTTAAAATAGAACATCATTTTTCTTTTTCTACTCATTTGTTACTAAGGCAACCAGGTAAGAAAAAGAAAAAGAAAAAAAAAAATGAAAATTGAGTACTCACGTTCATAATCTCGTTCACATGTTAGGTTGGAAAATTAAAAGCAAGTAAAATTGGTTATCAGTCAGCACGGGAAATGCTTTATTCTTTTACCGCTAGGATCGCTGCACTACACTAGATTTCCAATGTTTACATAATTAAAACTTATTTGTGTGTGGGGTGGGGGGGGGTTGGCAGGCGGTACCAAAAATCCAGTGTAGCAGCTATGGAGAGTGTCCACTCCTATAACATATCTCCGTGTATGTGCCCTATCACCCCTTAAAGTTTTGCCGAAGAGTTTAGATTCACCCTGTATATGTATGCATGCACATGTCTTACTCTGACATTTTGCCCACATAAAAAAAAAAAAAAAAAAAAAAAATCCTAGTGGCACCCATATATTCTTGACTTCTAATTTTTCCTTAACTAGAAATTTTAAGTTTTCCTGCTTAAACCTGTTAAATTTAGTAAATATATATAATTTCTTTTAGGTCCTCCTCCTAAAGGTTATGCAGGGACAGCAACAAGAATAAGTAAGTCATGTTATCCAATGGTTTTGAATTTAAATTATACAGTACAGTTAAATTTCACTTTAATTTTTCTTTTAAATTAGGTCAGGAGAAACATCAGTTGGATGTTTATGGTGAAGATTGCCAGGAGAAGGATGTTAGACGAATATATGATGAACTGAAAACTTTCACAAATCCAGTTGGAAATGATGAATATCCTCCAGTATTTTGTGGAAAGGAAGACCTTCCTGTAACAAAAGGGTGTTTAGAATGGCTTTCTAAAGCTGCAAGTAATTTAATTGTTTAATTTCATTCCTTTAATTATAATCTAACTACAATAAAAAGAAAGTAAGTTTGAAATAAATTATCTGTATACTATGGGGCTAAAGGATTATCCTAGTTATTCTATCAATTCTGGGTTTAATCTCTACATTTCTGTAATAATTCCAAAACATAACTATGTCGAGTCAATCCGTCTGAAATAGTCCTGAAAAGGCGGGGGAAAAAAACAAAGTTGATATATTTTTATTTTTTGTCAGATAATTAACAGTATATTGTGTGCTCAAGTCAAGCCTTAAAAAGTTTGCTGTTGAGATTTTTTTTTCTGCTGCCATTCTTTAAAATGTCATGACCAATTTTCAATATAGTTTATTTTTAAGTAAATCTCTTTAATTTCTTAAGATATTGGAGAATGATGTAAAAATCATTACATTGAACCTAAAATAATATTTTTCTTAGTAGGAAACTTGTAACTTTAAATTACAAATTGAAAAAATAGAAAGTTTTTTACATGAAACTTTATATACAAAGAAATACCTTCATTCCCTCTAAACTGTTCTATTGTTTTTTGTGTTGCATGGTGTTTTTCATAGAATAGCAGGGTGTCAACTGGTGACGTTTGCTACTAATTTAAAGATGAGGAAACTTCAGCGACTTTTTTGAATGAAAAACGTTATTTTCATACTATTTTTAAGTTTTTGGCTACTTGTACTTTACTCCAGGTGACTAATTTGAAAATTAGATTTCACAGGGTGTCCAGCAATCGGGAAATGTACTGTAGTTTTTTCACTTCAGAAAAGTCAGGAATTTTGCTTAATATAGAATTTTCTGTTGGCGTCGGGAAATCTGTTTTCCACCAAAGAACATGGCCAAATTGGCAACAGCTCTGCAGTAGAACAATTTTAGGTTAAGGAAGAGGTGGAAACTGTCGATACAAACAAAATTTGCGTTGTTTTGCAGCCGCTCCACAAAATTGAAATCGGCGATTGCAGGAATGCAAGTCTTTTATCTTTGGGGGGAATGGAAATCTTTGGTAAATCGATACATTCCCATTTTCTGTGATAACAGAACTTGAATTTTTCGTGTTTTTGTTGAAATAAAGCATAATGATGTTCTTAAACAACTTTTGCAAAGTGTTGTAGATTTTATTAAATGAAAAAAATTGGTATTTTTAAATACAAATTCCACCTCACTTTTGAATATTCAACACAGACTACAATCGTTGACAATTCATACTTGCCAATTTGTATGCTTTCATTTTTAAGTCTACACTTTCCACCAATTTTTATGATTTTATGAAAAACTTTTTTTTTTTTTTTAAGTGGGCCATGATTTTATATTGTTAAAAAAATCTCTTAAAATTTTTCATTCATGAAACTTTTCCACTGTTTTGTTTACCTTAAAATTACTTAATTGCCTCTCCTCCTTCCCCCCCCCCCCCCCCCTCAAAGAATTGACTAAATCAGCTGTTTTTCGTTGAAATTCTGGGTAGGAAAAATTTTGTTGAGTATGCACCAGCATCCCAATTTCTGTCTTTTTCCATCCGTCTTGAAAACTTATATTTTCCCTTTAGTGTATTTTTATTTGAACCTCCAATACCGTAACAGTGAAAATTGATTCTTATTTTAAATTCAAATTATTTTTAATCACTTTTAAAAATGTAAAATGGTAAAGAAAAAATTTCATTGAAGATGGCAGGTACAAATATGAAAAGTGACACAAAATAATAGTAATAATAATGAAATTCACACGAGGGATGTTTTGATAGGAAAAAATGTTTATGAGATTTTTTCTTAATTCCTTTTCAGGTGTAATTTTACAGTTATTTTTATGTGCAACAGAATTGTTTTTCCTTCTCTAATGTGTTTAAGATCGTTTAAATTTTGTGTCTAGTATGAATGTTTCTTTAAAATGAAAGTAACTAAATTTTAATTATTTTGGTTTTAAGAAATATATATTAATTGCATGTTTTGTAATTTTAATATTTTATACTATTTAAACTATGCAAATGGATAAAAATCAAGAGTTTATTTAATGAAGAACATCAAAATACTGTTCGTATGCTATTTAGTAAAATTTATTTAAAATTTCATTCGCACATTATTTAGCAGAACTCACCAGAAATGATTTCTGCGAAATAGTTGAAATATATTGAACTGCTGATAGTTCAATATGTCCTTTGCATGCTATTTAGCACCTTGGTAATTTAAAAAGTTGGCAAGTATGATTCTTCAAAACTTGAGAAAATTATATCAAATATACGCCCACTCACACCCCCAAAAAAGGTTATTTATGTTTGTTAAAATTGTTGTACACAAGAGTAATGTTTTTTTCTTCCTTTATTTCCTTTTAAATGTGAGTGAATTTTGAAGTTTGTCAGAAAAAATAATTTCAGGAGATTTTTAGTTCATATTTTCTAAAAAGGGAAAGAATAAAAAAAAAACTGACTGTGCTCCTTACAGACACATTTGCTTGAAGTATTTACTGCATATATATTTATTAAAATAACATTTGATAATTTCATTAATATGATATTCACGAAAACTTTGTGTTGTACAGTTAAAAAAGAAATAATAACAATCGAATGTTGTTCGGTTAAAATATGAAATTGCTACTCCCGCACTTTAAAAAAAGACATATTTTGACTTTCTATAAGCTGGAATTCTAGAAGCCCAGACCTGCTAAAACCTGACAGAAAAGCTTGCTTAGTGCATCTTCGTAAACACACTTTATGCAGATAGATGTTCCTGATGTTTTTGTATTACTCTTTATTTATTCTCTTTTCTTTTGCAACTAAAGCTTTATTACTTATTAGCAACTTAGTAAAGCAAATTTGTATTTTGTTCAAAATTGCTGTTGTAATTTTTAATTGAAATCACTTTTATATGACTGTTTAACATTCAAAAGAACTGTACTTATTACTTTCACAGCTGCCCAGGTAGTGTAGTGGCTTAAGAACCATTCTATCATGCCTTGAGTCCGGGTTCAATTCGTAGCTTGGGTGTTAAATTGTCCATCCCTTCATAGAGGGTAATTCTGGCCGCCCATTGAGTGCCCCCATAATAAAATAGCTGTGGTTTGGGCCTTAGTACTGGCAAAGGCTAATGGCCAGTGCCTGCCTACTGGGAAAAAAAGTAATTACTTTCAAACCATAAATTGCATGTAAAGTTAGAATTTTAGCTTTTTGCTCATATGGCATTTGAAAAGTGGGTTTTAGTCTATAGCAAATGTCTTGTAGTGTTTTCTCACCAAAAATGGTGATTGCAAACTTAAGAGGTCACTTAAATATGTATGGTAAAGTTTGAAACACACATTTTCTCTTTCTGCCTGAAAGGATGACTATTTTTCTTAGCTAGGCGTAAGGGTTTTTTTTAAAATATGGTGTTGGTTAACACATTTCTTTTATGTTTCCCAAACCTTTATTTCATTTTCAAATAATATCTTTAAAAGCAAATATCAATCTAGTAAAACATAATTATATTCCTTAAAACTTAATTTACAACTTAAAATGCATAAGTAAGCCTTCCTCAAAGATGTAAACAAACCCTTATTGAAGCACACATTAAAGTTCCACTTCAAGTTAAAGTTACAGTTCAGCTAAAGTTAGTATTTTGTTGCTTCACTGCAACTGAACTTTCTAGTTCTAAATGTCATATTAAATCATCACTTTTTTAATTGTAATTATTATTTATAAACAACCATTTTTCATTAATTAATTTTTTATATTTAATTGTTCCACTAAGCCCTCTGCTCAGTGTTTATGCAAATATCATTAGGCTTGTTCTGATTGGATGACATGGCAACCTGTGATTGGATGATGACATGGCAATCTATTATTGGTTAATGCACATATATAAGGAACTGTGCTAATGCATCAGTATTCAGTTTTGTTTTTTGAAAGCACTAAAGTCCAGTGCAAGGTATTTGTATCTATTAATGTTTTTGTTAAAATAAATGTTGGTTCAAGTTTTAACTTTTTGTGGTGTTTATTAGTATCAGGGAGCACACATATGGTGATCATTTTTTATACGAGGGTCCTTAGAAAAATTTAGAAATGAGCCTTGAAATGTTCTTGAATTTTTACTAACAGTTTTGGTGGACATCCCTTTTCTTTTCAAAGCTACAATTAATCATTCATCAAACTTTCTAATCTGGTTTTTTAATCATGCTATAAAAAAAATGTACTATATACTTTTATATAATGCATAAGTTTTTATATTTATCGTTATATTAATTCCCTCTTTAATGAAGCTAAATGACATGTTTATTTCTTAATCACAAAATCGTATAAAAATGCTACTATTTTGACAACTAAAATTTAAAAAATGGCTACTAAACTGGGGACTTTTTTTACGTCTAAGACTACTAATGATACTATTTTTGTGTCCTGACATTGGTGCACACCCTGCAATACAGCAGATATGGCTGTTGACCTTGAATATTGATTGGAAAAGGAAGTAATGCGAGACTTCCCACTGCAATGAAAAAAAAGGCAAGGAACAGGGAATTTACCAGCATATAGAGATAACTGGGAATTGGACATGGTTAGGCTTTTCCCCTTCTGCCTGTTGTTCTGATAGCATACTTTTATGCTTTCAGCATAAAACTTCTTTTTAAGATTTTATGCAGAACACCTGCTTTTTAATGAATTTTGGAGTTTTTTTATATTTAATAAAATTTTGTCAAAATCACACTGTATATTTTCTTTTGAAGAATAATCTGTTAAAATTTATCATTCATAAGTTTCCTTGGTTTTGCTTATTCTGAGATTACCAAGTTTTTCACTTCCCCCTTTCAGATTGACTAATTCCACTGTTTGGCAGGAAAAATTTCATTGAGTATGCATTAGCATCTTTTCCATCTATTTTCATTACAAATATTTTCTCTTTAGTATATTTTTATTTGAATCTCCACCATAAAAGTAAAAATGGATTATTATTTCAATTTTAATTTTTTTTTTTTTTTTACTCTTTTTCAAAATTTAAAATAAATTTCATTGAAGAGAGCAGGTTCATATAGGAATGAAAATTATAAAAAAATAATAAGATAAAATTAATACAGAATGTTTTGAGTTAGGAGAAAAATGTTTATGAAAGCAAATAATGAAAAAACTTTTTTTTTTTTTTTAAGATTTAAGTGTCATTTTACGATACTGTCTTATATGTAATGATTACTTTATTCTTACCTGATTAAAATTTTATAAATTATTTGTTTAGTATGAATGTTTTTCCCCTCCTTTGTAGAAACGTACCTTAAGTGTGTATGTTATGTAAATATATTTGTTTTATTGTATTTAAAATATGTAAATTGTTAAAACTTAAAAGGTGTCTCATGATTTTATTTGATGAAACATTAAAAATGATATTTGAATGCTGTTCAGTATAAATTATTAAAAGTGTCTTTTGAGTATTATTTGGTAAAAGCAATTAAAAAGGATGTTCATATTGTTTGGAAAAAATCATGAAAGGTGTCGTACACAAGCTATTTTACTCCTTGGTAATTTCAAAAGTTGGCAAGTATGTAATAGTAATTTTTCACTAATACCTACACACTTACTAAAAAACAAATGTCAATATAACAACCGGTCTTTCTGAACCTTGCATAATAAATGGTTTATCATTCTATAAAATAATGCAAAAATGTGGAAAATGCAGGATTTTGTATATTTTACAATTCTCCATAAACTAAAACTTACTGCAGAAAACCCCATTTTCAGCAAACTTTTCATTTAATTTTTTTCTCGGCATATTTTCTTCAAAAACCATTTGTATCATCCCAATTCGAGATCCTGCTCTTTCTCTAAACATGTGCCGTATTTATTCACAAGGCGTATAACAAAGTCAACGACAATGTTGGCTTCGACTTCCAATCTAAAACACTGTTGAAATTGGAGGCATCCTATTCTCATATAGTTGCATGTAATTAATTACTGCAAGAGGTATTTCACAAAACAGTAGTGAAATTGAACATTTATTATCGTCCAGAAATAGAAGTTTGCAAAAAGCAAAGACCTAAGTTTTCCCAACCTGGTTTGAAATTCATGAAAGCTGCTAGAGTGTTTGACCCAGACTAATGCCCAACATAAATGTTGAAGAAATTTTCAACAGTATTCCAGGATTTTGAGATTCACAAATAAGACTTAGTGTGCTGTTTACCTAAGGAGGTTAGAAGTCTAACCTAAGTAATACCCTGGCTTAGAGCCACACACTGTCAATTCACTCCAAAACAATGTATGGTTACGTTATTTTACTGTCTCATTTCTTACAGATTTTGCTAGCAAGAAAGGCCATGCAAGAGACCTCTCCAGGCTGTGCTAGCTCTTTTATTAACTTTTGAGGTTGTGTCACATGACATGTGCACATAGCAATAATTGGCTGATCCCATATCTGAGCGGCAACTTTCCAAGGATTGTGTCTTTTAAGACGGTGAATTGACTGGGTGCAGGGATATTACAAAGGAATTGCAAGGGACTGTGTAGTAGTTGCGGAATTCAGCAGTTTTAGATTGCGAATTTCTTTTGTTCTCAACTACGCAATTTAAAAAAGTTTTAGAAATTTGGGATTTCAGCAGGCTTTTGATTTATGTTATATATACATATACTATATTGGCCCAAATATGACATTATGTTTTTTGACTAATCATTGCCCATAAAAAACCTGACTCATGCTAAATTCGATGTCTAAATATAGGATTTTTCTAATTATCTTGATGAAAAATTTCAGGGACGCGTTATATTCGGTCCAATACAGTAGATTATATTGTTGCTGCTGCTGTCATCAATCATTACTAAGTACTTCTTCAAAATGCCACTGTATGCACATATTATATATCTCAGGAATTTCTGTTTATAGTAATTGATAGAAAGTAAGCACAACCAAATTTATTTTTATTTAATAATCACTTGTTCAACCAAATTATGCCTGAAATGTCCAGATTGATAAGTACCTTTTATGTGTACTAGTTTACAAAAGTTTTAATTATTTCATAATTAAAACTGTCTCCTTGATTTTACAGTAGCTGCCTGCAGTTCAATTCTGCGATTAAGTGATAAAGTTGCTATGTTACTATTATTAGGCATGTGGGAAAGGACATGTATAAACATGGATTAAAGCATTATAATAAATTCACTATTACCCTTTTCAATTATACCACAATTCAAAAATTTATAATTCTAAAATATTACTTTAAATTATCATTTTCAATGTATTGTGCTTGGTGATGTTCAGCACACATTTTCTTGAATGCCATTTTATTTAGTCGGGCGTGAAATATTTGGCCATGGAGATCTTTAATTGCGAGCAAGCTTGATATTGACTTTCTAGTTAGTTCATAAGACTTCAAATTTTAAATAAATTCATGAATATTTTCATTTTTGTGTAGTTAGCATTTTGTCCTAATTTTACAATTTATTGCAGGAAAAGAGAATGTATTTGAAGTATGGGATGCAACCTATCTTTTATTGGAGCTTAGAGCTGGAGTTGGTAGTTCATTACCTTCTTATACTGTAGCATCAGATTTGCTAAGTAAAACTAGTTTTAATTACCATCCAAGTACTAGGTAATTTTCTAAAAATGTATATTCAAAAATGCTTAACTTTGACATTTTCTTTTAAAAAATATTTAATTTGTTAATCAATTTTTAAAAACCTCAAAGTGTCTCAGCACCCTAGCTTATACAGCAAAAATTTTCATTAATTTGCATGCAAGAAAACAAGTTTTATGTGCTTATTAAAGTTGCTTGCTTTATTTTTACTGTTTTTGTGTAGATGAATGAATCTTAGTTTGACTATTAGTTGGCTTGTATTGTAGTTTCTTTTATTATGTGAAATATTTTGGGCTTGATAACAATATTCCTGCATGTCTATTTTTCTTTGTAAATTATCTAGATTGGAAATTTTTGTCATATGCAAATTAATTTTTTATCTTAACTCAAAAATGCCCAGAGTTTCAAATTTGATACTTTGCTTTTAAAACATGTTCACTGCCGGGTTATAGTATAAGCCAAATTTCTCATTTTAATTTCACATATAAAATGTAGTTTTTAATAATAAATGATCCATGTCGGGAATAATAAAAATGTCACAATTTCTATCAAGTGTTCTTCGAAAAAATATTCACAAAACTGATATAGGAAATTTAGCTCACACTTGTGTCTATTGTGTAATCAACAGCGAAAGTCAGGAAATTGACTTGTAGAAATTTAGTAGACACCCTGATATTTCAAAGTCAAAATAAATTCAGAAACAACTTGTATCACTTTTTATAACTTATCGCAATTTAATGAAAAAAATGTCAAACTTTTAACATGTTTAAACATATGACTTCTAATTCCTGTATCATTTCTAAAGTGCAATTATTTACAATTTCCATCCTGTGAAGAACTGCCTTGGTTTTGTTTTACATTTTCAGTGTAACAAGGTACTCACTGTTTGCAGTTTAATTGTTGTTGCTAATTCCACTATTTGTAGTCTAAGGCTAGACCAAATCCAATAGGTCGTGAATTTTCAAAAAGTTGTAAACCAGAAGAGGAGTGTCTGTCAGATCCTCTCACGAAAGCCCCAATCAGTTTAAAAGATGCGCAGGGGAGGCCTGAGCTGAAGTGCATATAGTGCAGTTCAGAAAGGTTTTTTCACCCTTGACATATTTGAGCCCCGATATGACCACTCCCGAGTCCACTGATGTTGACTTGTGCCGATCGACCACACTTAAGTGCAAAGGCACTGTCAGGGATTTCTCTGAATACCAGCAGCGTAACAGATGTCTTTGATCTTCTCTAACTAAGGGCCTTTATTTGTGAATGTCTCAGAAGAGGTTAGACTTCCACAGGAGATTAAAAGACTAGATACGCCTTTCTTTGTAAGAATGTCAGCAGTCTCATTTCCATGTAGACCAATATGGGAAGGAACCCATTGAAGAAAAATTCTATGCTGTTCTGAGTACCTTTAGGTCTTTAAGAATTGTCACTGAAGTTCTGTCACCAACTTTAGTCCAGTCGCTCAGATTCTGGATGGCACTGCGGCTAATCCGTCAGAATCCAAATGTCTGCAGAAGAAGTTTCAGGCATCAGTGCCCTGAGTGCTGTTTTTACTTCCTTGTACATAGTATAAGGAAGTAATGTGATCCCGAAAAATTTTGGGGGCCAAATTTCGACAAAAAAACCGATTTTGACTACCTCTAAATTTAATTGTAAAAATTTTTTCGATGCATCTCATCGTAGGCTAGCATGCACGATCATATTAACGCGTCTGCAACTAGTGCTGTAAAAGTAACGACAAAATGAGTATCCGTATGTATTTGTTACTTAGATGTTCGCTATTCGTTACTAAGTATTCGTTACTCGTTACTTTCGTTACTACTAATAGAATTGGTAATAGGGTGTTATATAGTGCCCCATAACAGCACATCCGGGACAGTGTTGTTATGGGTATATGCCGCCCATACATAAACCCATAGCAAAACCTAACCAAAAAGAATTTTTTTTAGCGAAGTTGTACAAAGTTGTATTTAGAGCTTATTTTCTCTGATTTACAGATTGTTTTTATACACATTTATGGTTTTATACAATGCTAAATTATCCGAATTACTGAGTACACATAGAAATCTTCCAAAGACATATGCCATTCTTTTCTTTTCTCACCCCCCCCCTTTTTTTAATTCTGAACGCTGGTTTAACCTGTTCATTCTTATCATAAAAAGTGTAAAGGAAAGCTTGTGACTCGTGTTTTTTCTGGGTTGCGTGTTCTCGAATAGTGAGATCCAGGGATTGGGCCACATATATAAAATTCACAGGGCAGGGGATCTCAGTATGATATCAACTACTTTGCGTTTCTACAAGCATAATATCTTTATTATTTGTGAGTTCTTATTTCATATCAAAAACTTCTTTTGCTGGATCATTTTTCGAAGTAAATTAAAAATTACCATATTTTAATTTAAAATTGTTTAATTCAGTGAGAATTATCTATTTTTAAGATATTTCCAGTTCTATTTCTGCACTTTTGAGATGAAAGGGGTTAGCTCCTTCTGTGGGTGCATATATGAGAGCATTCTTTAAACAAAAATTATCACTCCTTTCATACAGAAAGAATGGTTGCACCGGATTATGCGTATTCCATGAGTTCATGGAATAAAATGTACCATAAAATAGGGCAGATGGCCCCCTAAACACCGACATTTTAGAAACATACTGAACTTTATTGAAATATTTTAATACCAGTGGCTTACGCAGGAGTGGGCATAGAAATCCCGGGTCGCTCCCAATTTTTTATATATTTTTTAAACAATTACTTAAAAAATGTGTTTAGGTTTCCATGCTAAACATTTTTTTTAGTTCCAAATAATATTTTAAGTAATAAAAATGTGTGAATTCGTTTACTTTATAAAAAAAAATATTTTTTTAAAGGTGTATTTAAATAATTTGTTATTTATTACTCATATTTCGATTCTGGCTAAAAAAAAAAGAAAAAGTTAAGTTCGCACCACTATTTAGTACTAAAATGTTAGAAAGCCCGAAATTAGCACCCCTTACTAACATGCTTCTCTTATATGTATTGCTCCTCTACAATTATAAGAACTCCCCCTCCCCGCAAAAAAAGAGTTCAACTGCGCATAATAACATACTATACACCGGATCGTATCCCCCCATTGTACGACCCATATCAATAGAGCAGCAGATACTATTCCATCTCCATAACTGTAACGAAACATACGGATTCTTCCAAACCTCATCAAAACGAGACCATTCGGCGCGGCACAAACGAATTGCAACCAGAACATACTACTACTCAAATTTCAAACTGATTTTTCCCTCCCAACAGCGAGAATCCATAATACTTCCGGTATCTAGTAACGGAAAGGAACATACTATTACTCAAATACCGAAATTCATTTTTCTCCCTCCCGCAGTCTTGTATTCGAAGTTCGAACCTGGTCGATCCGAAATGCAAACTCGAAAGTCATTTCCCCCTTGAAACCGCGATCCGATATCCAGTAACCCCAGTAACAAATAACAGAAGATATTAGTACTCGATTACTGGAACCCGTTTCCCCTCTAGTTCGCCTCGCCTGGCAGTCTGTATTCGAAGTTCGAAGCTGCTCGATCCGAAACATCTTCGGATCGAGTAGTAACGATATCAACCGAAAAGTAACAATTCGTTACTTCGAGTCTGAGTGATTATCCGTATTTTAGTACCGAATACATGCGGTTTGCTTCAGCTCTATCTGCAACTCATTTTGACCAACGGCGAGTCTACTGTGGCCAGTTTTTCCCTGCCGTCTGTACGTACGTACGTATGTATGTAACTCGCATATCTCAAAAACTATTGGTCGTAAAATGTTGAGATTTGATATTTAGGATTGTTCTATGATCTAGTTGTGCACCTCCCCTTTTGGTGGCAATCGAATGGATAGTTTATGTACAGGACCGCCCAAAAGATTCGAAATACATTACGCTCTATGGGCTGAAATTCATTAAACTCGCCTAACTCAAAAGCTATTAGGCGTAGAAGGTTGAAACTTCATATTTTGGATAGTTGTAACATCTAGTAGTGCACCTCCCCTTTTGGTTCCATTCGACTGGATAGTTTATCTACAGGACTGCCCAAAACATTCGAAATACATGACGCTCAATAGGCCGAAATTCATTAAACTTGCATATCTCAAAAACTGTTAGGCGTACAATGTTGAAACTTTATATTTAGGATTGTTGTAACATCTAGTTGTGCACCTCCTCTTTCGGTTCCATTCGACTGAGTAGTTTATCTAACAGGACCGCCCAAAAGATTCGAAATACATTACGCTCTTGGGGCCGAAATTCATCAAAGCGTTTTTTAGAGGTATTGGGCTATTTCAAACGACTCAGAAGTGATATATGCTGTAAAGAGTTAGAAAATGAATTTCTCCATTAAAAAAAGTGTCTTTATCATTTATAGTTCTGCTACAGGAACACTCAAAAGATTTCCAATACATTACGGTCAATGGCAATTTTAGGGGCATTCATCCATTTCAAGCACAATACCGTCCTACCACATAAGTTAGGTAATGGTCCGACCACGGTCACGTGCCTCCCTCAAGAACTATTCCAAAAGTCGCCAAGCTTGGCGACTTTTGGTGTACGTGTGTGCATATTTAACTCTCAAATCTCAAAAACTATTGTGAAATTTCATATATAAGAATGTTGTAACATCTAGTTGTGCATCTCGATTTTTGATTCCAATCTACCCAATTTACAGGACCACCTGAAAGAATTTCAGTACTTTAATGTCTATGGACATCTTCAATATAATACTACTGTAGATAGTCATTGTTTGGTACATGCCCAAAATCTCGCCGTCTGTCGTCAACCTTGACGAGTTTTGGCGAAATATCTCCAAATTTGGCGATAGTCAGTCATTTGGTCCATGCCCTAAGTATCGCCATTTGTCATCGTTCTTGGCGAGTTTTGGCGAAATATCGCCAAATTTGGCGATAATCTGTCATTGTTTGGTTCATGCTTAAAATCTCGCCAAATGTCGTCGATATTGACGAGTTTCGCCGAAATATTGCCAAATTTGGTGCTAAAAATTATTTCGTATTTTGTATAACTCTAAAACTAACCCGTAGATTTTTTAACTTTTGTATTTAGAACTATTGTAATATCTAACTGTTTTCAATATCTTTTTTGACAGCAATCGACTGAGAATTTATTTACAGGGTGAGCCAAATGACTTTGAATACATTGAGGTATATGGATGCATTCAATTCATTGAAAGTCTGTGGTCAATGACTACTTTGTCTATCCCCAAAATCTCGCAGACTATCTCAAGTTTGTCGGCTTTTGGTGAAATATCGCCAAATAAAGTCTCAGAAGGAAATCTTTCAAATTGAACTCAGCTTGGCGATATCGAACTATTTGGCTGGAAATCGCTAAACCTTACTATTATTGATGTATTTATCTCTTTCAAACAAATAAATTTAGAGGAAATGCGTCGAAAATATTTTTGATCTAATGGACGTGCAAGGAAGTCATGTGTTGGACACATCAGATTTTTTATATATATATAATAGCAATGAGTTCAGCCCTAAATACTGAGCACTAGTCTAGGTTTCTTAGCTTAAGAAACCCAGACTACTGCGCAGTTGAATTGAAACCCATAGACAGAGCTGATTTATTAGACTGAATGTCAAGTCAGAGCAGATCTAATACCTGTTTATTTTTTTTGTCCAAAATTATCTGCCTGGCTCAAGAAATCTGTACAATATCCTCCTTAAGTACAGGAAGAATAGCAATTGCACAAATAATGTAGATTGTTCACGAGAAAGATTTCGCTGTAATTTCATGTATCATTTTTACTATTTTTTATAGAATGTGCATTGTCTTTAATCCACATCCAACAGTTGTCAATGTACATAAAAACTGAGAAGTGTCTTTTATATTATTAGTGTCTTGGCCAACATACAGGAGTTTGATAAATTAATGTGGACCCTGCTAAATGAGAAAAAATGTTTTATTAGTATACTATTGGCCCTCATTTTTGCAATAATTATGACATTTATCCATTGTGCTATAGGCAAATATAAGTCATGCACAAGTCATAGGGATACATAATCACTGCGGATAATATATCTTAAAAGTATCTTTGGAGATGGAAACATACTGCATAATTGCCCTCCAAAATACCTACAAAGATTCAATGATGGTGGCCACACAAGGTGCTCTCTAGCAGTGTTAATGAATGCATTATTTGGGAACACAGGTCAAATTTCGCACTGTTTGATGGAAATGGTTTAACTAAGTACTTGGATAAACTGGTGCTGTAACCCTGTTCATGCAGGTTAAGTTCACTTAAACCAATGTTGAGACACAATTCCTCACTGTATCACTGATCCCTCTCCATGCTTAGCAGTAGGAAGGAGCCAGTAAAAATCGGAGACTTCTGCTAGCTTTCACCAAACACAAGTAAATGCATTTGTTCTTCAGGAACAGGATTTTTTATACTTATTTTCTGGAGCACCTTTGAAGTTCTTCAAATTTGGATGGAGCATCATGTGTAAAAATGAGTCATGAAGCACCTTGTGTAAAGATGAGTCTTGTGAAAGTGAGGCTAATATAGTATGTTTTGCGAAGCACATTTTGAGGAATAATGTTAAGTGTTTTTTCTGACTACAACATTCTCCCATTGTTGTCTAATTTGTATGGTTGTGATACCATTTTTCACATTCTTTCGAATTATTTCCTAGTGTCAGAAGTGGTTGTTTAACAACCATTTTAGCCTGTATATTTGCTGCCAGCAATTCTTGTCAATATACCTTTCTACAGTTTGGGTTAGTCTCAGTTGTCTTGTGTATTCTCGTGACTAACTGCTTCAAAATAATTTGTATCCGTTACTTAGCTCTGACTTTCAATTGCTTTTATGCTCGGCAGATGTTTTCCCAGTTTGTTATAAGCTAACATTACTGTTGATACAGACTTTCTTCTAACAAGTTTGCATTCCATCACCTGTCACCTGATGCTTTTATTCCATTCCATACAAAATCAAATGCTTTGTGTGATCAACTTTTTGGTTGATGTTATCACCAGGGATGCAGTCCTAAAATAAGTAGAAATGGGGCCCTTTAAGCAAAGTCCATCGCCTGCAAAATTCTTTTAAGAAGGGGCATGGTTTCTTAAATTAAAATATCTATTTACAGCAACTAAGTAGGAAAAAAACAATTAATTTAGAACAACGACCACAGTCAGGGCCTGACTATAACACTTGTGATCCCAGAGAACTTTTAAAATTTTGTGGTGCATTGTTTGTATATATAGCTGGCTCAATTTTTGTGCTCCTGTATATCGCTTTAAATGCAAATCTTTGCCCTATTTCTTCATGTGTGCCCAGGGCCCTTATGCTTACCCAAGGAAAGAACAAATCTGAAATACTTTTTATTTACCTCTTTTAGTTTTGAAGTTTATGGGTAGTCAAAGTACCTGCAAAGTTATCCTGCATCCATCAGATATATCCTCCATATATCACTAATAGTTCTTTTACAGGGGCACTCATAAGAATTACATAACGCTGTATGGGAATCTCTGTGACTACTGAACCGATTCAAAAACTTTTCACTGATAGAAAGCTGCACTATTCCTGAGTATTATAGGCTACCTTTAATGCATGTAGCACACATAGTTCTTTTACAGGGACATTCAAAAGAAATTCTAGAAGAAATTGCTATAAAGAAAGAAAGAAATTGCTATATGGACATCTCTGTAATTACTGAAACTGATTTTAAAGATTTTTCCACTGAAAGCAACACTATCCTTGAGTGGCATAAGTTAAAATTCATGCATGTAGCATAATTTACAAGAATATTCAAATAATTCATAAAGTCATGATGGTCTCCATTTGCATAGCTGCCATACCTCCCGATTTTTCTGGGAGACTCCCGAAAAGTTTATAAATCTCCCGAATTTTTCCAAATTATTCCCATGTTTTATGTACTTATCAATTTTTGAAAAAAATTTACAGAACTTGTTAAATACTAATGACAGAAACTGAAGAAACTTCGCTATTGGCCGAATCTGATATTTCGTAATGACGTCATAGCACGTAGAATGTATCAAGCTTTCTCGCCGATTCCCCATGAATTTCCGAAAGACAACGGTTCCCCCAAAGCAAAGATTACTTAAAAGTATTATTACCATGTTGAAAAGAACAAAAAAGGAAGGGAAAACACTGTATACAAAAATCCAGGGGCGGGCAAGTGCCCCCCCTTGCCGGTGCCCATGAATGCAAATCGTTCAAAAGTATTTGTTTAAAAAATTGTTTATTTCTATAAAAAAGTATCGCATTTTAAAATTAGCTGTTTTAATAAATGTTTTAAGCTATAAATTTTTCTTGTATATTAGGGGTCGCAAACCAGGATACCGAATTTCGAAAATATCGGAATACCAGGCCAAATTTAGGTCTAATTAATACTGGTATTCATTTCACAAAAACCGGGATATTTGGTATTTTCGGTTTTAGTAAAATAAATAAAAAACAAATACAAATAGAAAAAGTTACGTGCCATTTCATTCAAATTACGCACACGCGAGTTCGTTCACCGTTCACAGAAACTGCACCTGACTTTGACTCTTTAATCAAAATAGAAATGGCTCTTTACAAAAATGGTGGGTCTAGAGGAAAATATTTGAGTATGGCCTTCAAGAATTTAATTTAATAAGTATTCCACCAACTAGTGTAGAGTCGGAGAGAGTTTTCTCTTCATCAGGTTACTTGTGTAATCATTTGCAATCAAGATTGAGTGATAAAAGTTTAGATACTTTACTGTTTCTACGATCTCATTACAAGGCTCAAGCTCAACCAAAAATTTAATGGAGGTTTAATAATATTTTTATTACCTCTTTATAACTCAATTTCATTTGGACTGAATTTAATTTAAGCATTTTTATTATTTTGTTAATTAGAATATTATTTGATGATTAGTAAACCATACTTAGAGTTAATTTTATGTTTTATGAGAATTTATTAATTTTATGTTTCATGAGAATTTATTAATTTTGTTTCATGAGAATTTATTAATTTTGTTTTATGAGAATTAATTAGAAGTGCATTTTTTTGGTTCGTTTTGTTTATGTTACGACTGTTGTGAGATGTTTGTTTGATAAACATTTTATTTTTAGAACTGATTCCTAGTAGGAATCCTACTTCCTAGTCAAACACTACATTTAATTAAAGTATTTGAACTAGTTAACCTAACTTATTTTAATAAAGGAATAAACGGGCATTTAGTATTAGTAAATTATTACTAAGAACTGATTGATTACCAACAAATCAAATAATAAACCTTGTGTCAATGAATATTTTGTTTTATTTAGAAGATAAATTCATTTAGGTTAGGTACCTACTTACTATTCCTCCACAAACTATATTATACTAAATTTGCTAACTTTAGCTTAATCCTGGAAATATCGAAAATACCGGATTATCGGTATTGGTCTGGAGCCAATACTGAAAATACTGATTTTGCTTAAATGATTCGGTATTGCGACCCCTATTGTATATGTAATTTTCTTGGTTACTGATACATTACACATGTGTACATGGAGTTTTTTCATCGATAACAAGGGTTTTTTAAAGTCTCTCTAATTTTTTAAAAATCTCCCCAATTTTCATTCTCCAAGGTTGGCAGCTATGCATTTGCCAAATGAGAGAAAAAAAAAAAAAAAAAAAAAAAAATACTAAATTTATTAACTCTGCATATACCATGTCTTCATTTTAAGTAAACAATAGTGTGAATAAAACTGACTTGGGGGTCTTCTGACTTGTATAATATTTTACAACAAAATCAGAAAACATCATTTCAAACAAAGTAACATGTAAAAAAAAAAAAAAAAAAAATCTGCTTATATATGTACTTTTGTTATAGAGTCTATTGTATAGTTGATTGGGAGCTCTTGATACTTTTTACATTAGTAATGGTAAATGAACTAACTGAAGCAAATTGAATTGGACCAAACAATATCTTGTCTACAGTAACTGTTTCTGCATCTTCTTGTCATGGTGTGGTCAAGTAAAAGAATCTGAGCCAGGTACTGCATGCAAATATTTCATCGTTGCAATTTCATCTTGTTCTGATAAAGCGTTAACCCTTCTGATGTCAAATAACTTTTCATATTCATTTGCATACTAAAAGTTCAGCTCAATATCAGCAACTTCGTACTTTTTTTTCACCTGAAGAAATTATATTTTAACATGTGACAAAACATTTTCATATTAAATACTAGCTTCTACTGTCACTTTCTGCTTTAGAATAAGGTTCAGAGAGAAATAAAGCATGTATTAATAACAAAAAGAAAATTGATGACACTTGAGCTGTAGACAAAAATAACTGCATTTAAATATTTACATTTTGTTTATTTTAAATGAAATAGAAGACATGGTATATGTAGAGTTAATAAATTTAGACGTGTTTATTTATTTTTTTCCTTATTTGGTGAATGGGGACAGTTATGGCATAGTTACAAATTATTATGAGTGTTCCTGTAAATTATACTAAATGCATGAATTTTAGCTTATGTTACTCAGGAATAGTGTTGCTTTCAGTAGAAAAACCTTTAAAATTAGTTCAGTAGTTAGAGATGTCCATATACAGTGAAATCCCTCTATAATGATATTTTTAGGGTCAAAATAATATATCGTTGTACAGAGAATTATAGTTATAGAGAGAATCGATATTGGAATGAAAAGATTTTTGTTCTTCATATATCCCATACCCTGCGGTGTCACCAGAAAGTGTTCCGTTTTCATTCAGCACACCCTCGCAAGTAATATATGAAAACTTAAACATGTTTATAGTTTTCAGTAATTTTCACAATACTCACAAATGTTAGTTAAATACCCTTGCCGCATTGCCAGGGATTCTAGCGGCGATGTAGCGTATAGGCGTTGGACTCGTAACCTGAAGGTTGTGGGTTTGATACCGGCGCACCACTAAAGACCATTGTGTACATGCGGTGTACGTGCACGTTAAATCCGTGGTTCCGAAAGTCCTCTCGGCGGTCGCTAGTAGTTTCCGAGGGGTGCCAATATTCAGAAGCCTCCCACCTTCTCATGAGGTTCCAAATTGTGGCGGGAAACTCCGGGAAGGACATATATGTAGCCTCTAAGCGACACATTCAGTGATGCGAGCTGTCCTCTCCTGGCAAATAAATAAATAAATACCTGAATGCTGCAAAAGCGTTTTTTAAAATGTATTAGATGGTAATTGAAAATACATACCCATTAATTTATCCTTATTTATTTTGAATTCTGTGTAAAGAAATCGGAAATTGGTAACAGTAGACTGTGAAAGTCCGTATTTTCTGCAAACCTCAGCTTATGACTTATGACTTATGGAGGGGAGGCCCACAAGGGGCCAGGCACCGCGACCATGGGTCTATTGTACCAACCCCAAGTCCTGAAAAAATGGAAAGTCCTGAAGGGCCCTATGAAAAGAGCCCAGTAGCAGATGCAAACATCAGCATAGACCTAACAGACATTTTGTGAAGCTCCCAGGGCTCAATGACATGGCACCCAAGATGCTCAAACCTGTAAGCCGAAAAGTACTCACACTCACAGAGGATGTGCAATGCAGTTTCCTCTTTAAGAAGACAACCCCGACAAGTGGGATCATCGACAATCTTCATTATATTTAGATGCCTTTTAAGGCAACAGTGCCCAGTTAACAGACCAATAGCCCTACGGAGACTGGACCTATTGAGACGCAGAAGTTCCTAGCATCTGTCACCAGGGAAGCCAAGATTAATCTCTTTAGCCTGCCTCTGGCCACCACAGTTAAGCCAGTTAGAATACTGAAGCCTCCGAAAGTGGTTAAGAACAGTATCCCTATAACTTTTACCCGAGATGCCAAGAACCGGCTCAGGGCCAACAAAAGAGGAACTAGAACCCGCCCTGGCAAGGAAATCAGCCATCTCATTTCCGGGAATGCCAGAATGGCCAGGAACCCAATACAGAGTAACCTTATTGAGACGAGAGAGCTTGCAAAGCTCCAAGTAACACTCCCAGACCAAGTAGGAGGAAATAGCAGTGCTTTGTAAGGCTAGCAAAGCAGCCCTACTGTCAGAGCAAATGAAGATATGCTTCCTGGAGTATCCAGCCTTTAAGCAGAAAACACTACACATAAGGATAGCATAAACCTCTGCCTGAAAGACAGAGGCATGAAGACCCAGAGAATAAGAGAGCTTAATGCCATTGTCCAGACAACAAACTCCAGCTCCAGTACGATTACCAAGCTTGGAGCCATCAGTGTACCACACGATACACCTGTTCTTACTATAATTAGGAGGCTTTCGCCAGTCATCTCTAGAGGGGAAATGAACAGAGAAAGACCCATCAAAAACATGCCTGACAAGCATATTATCAGAAGGCATACAACAGAGAGGATGCGTCAGCATAGATGAATCAAGATCACCCCATGAAAGGTATTGCGAATAACCCTTCCAGTACCCCAGGTCCATAAGCCTCTTTCTGAAGACCAGGGCCTCAGCCTCAATAAAGGAATGCAGAGGCAAAAGGTTTAAAAGCAATTCAGTGATTGCAGTAGGAGTTGTACGAAGACAACCCGTGATAGCCAAACACGCCATCCTTTGAAAACGGGTAAGATCCTTCCTAGATGAAACTAAGGAAGATCTAGACCACCAAACAATGGACCCATACGCAATGATCGGGCGAACAATCATGGTGTAGATCCAATGAATAGACCGAGGGCTCAGGCCCCAAGTCCTGCCAATAGCACTTCTACAAGCCCAAAAGACTCGTTTGGCCTTAGCAAGACAGTAATCAAGATGATTCTTCCACCCCAAATGGGAGTCAAAGTAAACACCCAAAAACTTCACCGAAGAAGAATATGCAATGGGCTGTCCAAAAAATGAAAACTTAGAAGACTTGAAGTGCTTAGCACTAGGAAAAGCAACCAAACATGTCTTCAGGGGATTGACAGAAAGCCCAGTAACAGAACACCAGCTCTCCACCACTTTCAAGGCCGAGTTAATGAAGCCAGTGACCACCGGGCCAAACTTGCCCCTGGCCACAATGGCAATATCATCAGCATAGCCAATACAGTGGACCCCAATGTTAGATAACTTAGCCAACAAGGAGTCCACCACAATACACCATAATAAAGGTGAAAGAACCCCACCCTGGGGAGTACCAGCAGAAAGACGTGCCACCAAGGTGTCCCCCAGAAGCGAAGCAGAGATAAGCCTGTACGAGAGTAGATTATCAATCCACTGACAGACAGTTTTATCAACACCCTTGGAGACAAGGGCAGACAAAATCGTACCAGAGGGAACTCTATCAAAGGCTCCCTCGATGTCAAGAAAAACAGCAAGTGCCACTTCCTTACAGCAGACACTTTTCTCGACAGTAAAAGCAAGATCATAAAGAGCAGTAGTAGTAGATCTGCCAGGCTGATAGGCATGCTGATTTACAGACAAAGGGGAACGACTAAGCAACGTATCCCTAATGTGCCTATCAATAAGCTTCTCAAGAGCCTTTAAGAGAAAAGAAGAGAGACTAATAGGTCTAAAAGACTTAGCCTCAAAGTAGTTGTCTTTTCCGGGCTTAGGGATAAATACAACACGAGTGTGCCTCCACAAAGTGGGAACATACCTTAAAGCAATGCAAGCCCTAAAGATCTTGCATAAAGAAGGAGAAAGCAGTGCAATGCCTTCCCTGAGAAGGATAGGAATAATACCATCCATACCCGGAGTTTTATAAGGTCCAAAAGACTTAATAGCCCAAACGACCCTATCATAGGTTACAATCTTGCGTGCAACATCCCAAGCCTCTTTATCACTGACAAAAGCAGGAGCAGGAGAGGGGATACACACATTGTCAAGAATGACACAGTTCGGGAAGTGAATCCTGAACATCTCAGACAAAGTCTCACTGCCCGACTCAGAGAAGTGACCATTATGCATCTTAACACAGTTAAGGTTAGATGATTTGTTTTTAGCCAAAAGTTTAACCAATTTGGCAGAAGCAGACAAATCATTGATGTTGCTGCAGTAGTCCTGCCAAGAAGATTTCTTGGCACACCTAATCGCTTTATTAAAGCTGGTGAGAGAAGCTTTATAAGCTTGCCAGTCACCCGTTTTCTTGGCTTTATTAAAAAGCCTCCTGCAATTTTTACACAAGTGAGTGAGCTCAGTTGTCCACCAAGGGACACGCCTCCGGGCAACAACTGTGCTCACCGGGCAAGACTCATTATAAGAAGAGCAGATAGCCCCAGTTAGGGAGGAAACGGTGTCATCAATATCACTAGGAGAAGATAACTTACCGCTGATATTCCTCAAACAAAGTTTGAGCTTCTTTCTGTAGGAACCCCAGTCAGCTCTGCGCGGGTTCCTACCTTGACTCTTCACAGGGATGAGTCCTTTAATGGAAAAAAGAATTAGTTTATGATCAGATAAAGTAATATCATCCGACACATGCCAATTCTCAATAAGATCATAACAATGACCATTACAAAGTGAAATATCAAGAACTTCACTTCTATTACTGGTAACAAACGTAGGTCTGTTTCCCTTGTTAAGAATAAATAAATTATACAGCAAAATATATTCCAAAAGCTCATCACCCCGAGGATTGCAGTTAGTGCTACCCCAGACAGTGTGGTGAGCATTAGCGTCACAACCAATGATAAGCTTTATGTTCACAGTACAGTACTCAAAGATTTAGCACTGACCGCAAGAGGATCACTGCTATCAAATGGAAGATAAGCAGACAAGAGAACCACGCTGTCGTCGTTCAGACTAATCTTGACCGCAACATTATCTTCATCAAGATAATTGGCTAAGACTAAGGCATGAAGCTTGGCATTAGCTACAATAGTCATACAATATATTAAAGCCTTTAACATTAAGACCAAGGATCTTCCCTTTGAGAGTCCAAGGTTCCTGAACAAGAGCTATATCAACCAATCCATCAGCAAGCCGCTTGCACAGGAGTGCGGAGGCACCCTTACTGTGATGGAGGTTAATCTGAGCAACATTAATACAATCCACAGCACAAGCAGGAAGGAAGAAAAAGCACAAAGCTATAGTAATTTAGCTGGTAGGATTGGGGCAGTGCACAGACTCCTCCAAACCCTCGACAGCCAAAATCTTATCAGCCTCATCACCAGAGAGAGGCTGAAGAGTAGAATCGGAGTCTGAGTGAATACCTAACTCACCCAGCCCAGAAAGACAACACTACTCACCTTTGAGGAGGCGTGGCCCTCGTCGGATGACATAACCACGTCCTCAGTCTCCTCCACATCTTCCGCAGCAGCAGCTTCCGAAGCAGCTGCAGCCGACGCAGGCTTCTTATTAGGGTCCCGGAGTATCTTGAAGACACCCCGGTCCATCCCCGTATGAGCACTGAAGTCTGCCTTCCGAATCGCTTCAGCAGCCTCACAGTCAACCTCAAAGATCCATCTAGTCGAGTGGGGTTCCTCACTAAAGTGAAGAGCGCGCCACTCGGTCGATTTCAGCAATGGGTTAAACCGGTTCAGCCGCTTCAGCAAAACCTCCGGCTCCTTCGTGCCCTATCCTTGGTTTTAAAAGCAACCTTAACAGGCTTGGGCAGTTCACTGGCCTTCAAGGCCTCACCATCCAGAACCCGAGAGTTGCCATTAAAGGCAGATTTGACCCACTCAGAGGTAAAAGCATCATCACACTGAACAATCAGTGCTCCGCTCTGCAGTCCTGTACTAGAGATCCTCGGCAGCTGCCCGTCCAAAGGGATCGAGTCCACTAACTGAAGGATCTCAGCATTAATCTTCTCCTCACACTCCTTGAGCAATTTGCTCTTGGGGAAGGAGACCTTAACAATAGCCAACTTGACTCCGCTGAGGACCTGAGCGAAAGAGCCAGATTGGAGAGACCCCGCACCAGACTTCTTCCTCTTTGCCACAGCAGGAGATAGGGTGCCCGAGCCAGGCCTCTGCCTCTTGCGACCCTCATCCTTCTTAGCAGCTTTGGACTGAGCCAACTGGTCGGACCGGGGCTTTTCAGCCTCAGCCATGGCCTTAGCCTTCTTCCTTAGCCGCCTCTTTTTGGATTTGGAAACAACACTCTGCCACTCTCCCACAGCCTCAGGAGGCTGCTCACTTTCGTGAGCCGCACTACCTTCATCCGTGGTGGGGCAGGGTTGTGTAGAAGAAGGGAGGGCAGTGGAAACCACCGCCGCAACCCCCGTTTGAGAGCCGAAGCCCTCCTTTGGAGACTGTAGAACATCTGACGAAGAGGACCCTCTACCTAAATCCTCAACGTCGGGAGACTGTAAAACATTTTTCGAAGGGGGCCCTCTGCCTAAACCCCCTTTGCGTTCCTTTTTAGACTGCGCGACGAGCGATGCAGTATCATCAATGTTAATATCCACGTCCATATTAACAGGTAAGGCCACTTAGCCGTTGCCGTTGCCAGCAACGTTACCAGGGTGCACCACAAGGAGGCGGGCCTTGCACACCCCAAACCTCAGCTTGCTTCATGCCTTTACCAAAATCTTTTATGATGTTGAATTTCACTTCAATAGATATTTGTTTTCTTTTAGCCATTTGCTTTAGATTTTCACTAAACATACTTCAAAGTAAACAAAACGCATAAATAATTTAAAATATACTCCTATAATAATCGACCTCGATAGGATTTATCGGAGGTTAAAATTCTTACTCAAGTTCAGGCAAAAGAACATATCGTTTTCTGTATCAGTTCCGGTGAAAGGAATCCTTGACCATTTTTTAAAGAGGGGGGGGGATAGGAATCAAAGATGCGTCATCCAAGAAATGCCAACTGTCCTTCCACCTTACGAGAAATGCACTTTCTCATTACCATAGTGTTACATCAGCAGAACGAAACTTAGAAGACTTTCTTTGGCAGAGGCGTAGTCCAACCCGTTCCAACAACATTTTACCTCTACTTTCTTTGTGTAGCTTTCAATGTGTGTGCATGAGTTGGGCTTCCGATGCATCGTAGGAAAACAAATATATCGTAGTAGAGTGAATTATTGTGATGTAAGGGATAATTATTACCATCGTTGTAGGGAGAATTATCGTTTTAAAGGATATCGTAATACAGAGAACTGTTTTACATTAATCTAAAGGGAATTCAGCTAGGACTATGAAAAAATATCGTAATAGAGAGAATTATCGTTATAGAGGATATCGTTGTAGCGAGATTCTGCTTTAGTGTAATATACTAGAATTCTTTTGAATGTTCCTGTAAAAGAACTATTTTTGTACATGCATGAAAGTTAGCCTGTAATACTCAGGAATAGTGCAGCTTTCTATCAGTGAAAAAAGTTTTCGAATCGCTTCAGTAGTTAGAAAGATCCCCTTACAGCATAATGTAATTCTTATGAGTACCCCCTGTAAAAAAGAACTGTTTGTGATATATGGAAGATATATTTGTGATTCATGCAGGATATATATAGGATAATATTGCTACAATTTTAACTTTTAAAAATGATGCAAAAATGCACCCATATGTGTCAGTGGAATGTCCCAAGTAAAGAGGTACTACTTGGGATTTTTCTTGGAAACAAATGTACCTTCAAAAATTTTTTTTCAATATATGAAACTGCTAAGTTGATACTACGTCTCCGTGCCAATAGCTCTCATATGGGAAGTCGGCGCCAGCTGTACCAATCATTTGAAATTGCATAAATTAACAGTGAGGACAATGTTTGGGGCCCCGTACCGAGGGGTGCTGGGGACCTTCAAAAATTTTATTTAACATTGGATTCACTTTATATGAAGATGTACAACTGCCCAAACAAAAATGTTTTCTGCATCATGTCTCAGCCAAGTTTCAAAGCATTCTTAAAAACTGTATTTTTTATGAAATTGGGATATTTGGGGGGCTCTGATTATTTTCGAATGAACTTTTTCAATTTGAGATGTTAATATTCAAGGTATATTATCAGATAAAAAGTAAAGAAAAAATTCTTTGAAGCACCTCACAGTTGAGACAATAAAGTGGCAAAAATGGCCCTAAATTATTTCTATGTCACTCCTCTGGCATACTTTCAAGCCCCATAACTCCAAAACCAAAAGAGGTAAATCAAAAAATATTTCAGATTTGTTCTTTCCTTGGGTAAGGCAACACAACAAAAAAAATTCATGAAATTCTGAGATGGTGATGGAAACCCTGTGCCTCATTTGCCTGTGCAATGCCTCTTAACATAAACACCACAAAGATATCTTTTAGATGTACAGTAATATATTTTTGAACAGACCCTTTGTTAAGTAAAAACCTAAAATAATGAGTGTTTTCTAAAATGTCCAGCCATTTTTCTGTAATTAATTGTTCTATAATTCATTTGGAAGATACTTATACCTTTTTCCCTCATCTTCTAGATGCAGTTTTCATGAAGAAAAAGATATACATTTTTGTGCTTTATCATATTCCAAAAAATTGTGGTAAGTTGGTAAAATTTAATTTTTTTTTTTCCTTTTGAATGTGTGTATCAGCATGGTATTTGAGAATAAATTCTTTATTTAACTAAAAAGGAAATTATTTGTTGGTATTGCATTTAAAATAACTTTATAAACAGTCATTCAAGATTTAGAGTGTAGGAATGGGCTCTTAAATTGATACATATTGTAATATTGATTAAAAATGTTTCTAATATAGAAGTCCCAATTTACAAATTTTCAATTGAGTGATGTACTGATTGCAGTATTTAAAAGGATTTAATTATAATATCCGAAGTTCTTTTCATTAAAACAAAACTAGATGGCAGCACCAAAAAAAGCTTCATATTGCTATAAGATAAGAAAATAGTCTCTGTTCTAGACTTTGCTATAAAAGGTTTTCTTCAAATGATGATTTACAGCATTGACTTCACAAATATAGTCAGCAAAGAGTGTTACATTCTTCCTTTTCAATTATTGTTAGTTAGATTTTCACCAGACATGGCTAAATGTAAAAAATTGCTAAAGTGAAATTGCCCAACAATACTTTCTAACAAGGAGGGGGCATGGCTTCAGGGAAAAGTATTTCAACTATCTTTGGCACAGTGGTAGTATACCATGTGAATATACTATGTAAAATACTAAGGAGCAATACACAAATACAGTTAAGAAAAATTAACTTGACTCTTGAAACTTTAACATTTTGAATGTGTCTTTCGAAATTGCATCATGTTTTTTTTTTTTTTTTGCAATGGACAAGGTGTGAGAATTGCATCATGAAGAGGAGAAATTAATAGTAGATGTTCACTATTTTATAATAGCTACAAAATGACACCTCAGCTTATTTTGGAAGGCTGTTTCTCTGTGTTTTTTTCAAAAAGTTGCGTAAAATATAATTTCTTTCACTATTTTATAATAGTTAAAAATGAATGACACTTCAGCTTAATCAATTTTTATTTATGGTCATGAAATTTGTATTTTTAACTTTTTTGTTGTTGAGGCTGTTTGAAATACAAGAGTATGTGGGGGAAAATTGCCAAAAGAAGTCCAATTTTATCAGGTAGTTATCGATTTGGTGCTTATAAACATGTGTGTTGGTAGATTTCATTGAGCACACACAATGCAAAATAAGTCTGCACATTTTTGGTGACTTTTAATCTAGATACTCAAATAATGCTGAATCAGTTATATTGTATGAGGTTATTTTATTGTACTGTTTTCTGAATTATATATTTCTTGCTTTTTGAGATAGTAAAATTTTAATTTTTTGGTTGTAATGTTTTTATAGCTATCTAATGTCTGATGCAGTTTGCAACTTATTTAATATAACATTAACTGAGAAACATATTCCATCAAGAGCTATTGAAGAGAAAGCATATACTGTGACTGTGGTAAAAGTTAGTATGACATTTAAAAAAATTATTTTTGTTATAGCTCATATTTAGTGTTCAGTCATTGGCATGAATGACTGGTGTGATTTTTCTATTTCAATCTGTGTGTCCAATTCATTTTCTAAGTATTGTCATCGTACAGTAAGAATTCAATTAGTCTTGCATCATTAGGAGAGGCAGTATTTATAAACATTTCAAAATTAGTCAAAAGAAATATATTTATACAGTAGAAAATCTTTATAATGCAAACCTCGAAAAGCAAGGTTTTGCATTATATAGAATTTTGCGTTATATGGATCATTCACTTATATCATTAAACTTCCCTAGTAAACATGTTAAAATATAGCTGGACCACATAAATATAATGCTTAAAACTTTTTTTTTAAATGCAAATACTACTTTAAAAAACAAAAAAAAAAAAAAGGAATTTATTTATTTACAGAAAAATAAATAAATTGAAATTACCAAAAGCATTAAAGTTTATTTGTTAAACAATATATTAATTTTGATTTGTTTTAGAATTTGCAATCTCTCAACAAATAACTTTTCTTGCAGCCTTTGAACAGGTAATAATTTTACTTTGGTTACACAGTCTTGTGTTTCTAGTAATTTAAAATATTGATCTCATGGAAATTTCTTCAGATTCTGAAAGTTTTTCAACTTTCTCTCCAGCATTTGATTCTGTTTCAGAATTGTTTTCCTCTTGTTTTGAAACAGAGGAAATTATTTCAGCACTTGTCAAATGATTAACAATTTGTGACTTATCATCAATTACCAAATATTCAAAATGTTTTCTTCATGCAGGTTTGCAAACTGAGTACTTTCCGTTTTGTGCACAATGCATTAGTTCAGCAGTTTTCATTTTAACTAATGATGGCTTAAATCCAGTTCCAAAATTCAGTTTTAAAATAGTGTTACATTGAGAAAACTCTCCCTCCCCTACTTCTCATAGACTGTTTAAAAGTATTTTACTGTCAATATTGAGACATAAGCATATCGTCGGTCGGGCAAGGGGCGGGGGCGTGTGTGCCCCCCCCCCTCCCCCTCCAACTTAGGTTTTAAAAGGAATGATTTTCTAAACATTCTTCTTGCCAAACTTAAAGAAACATTGCTATTTTTACTTTAGAATATGCTATGTGCATTCCCCACCCACCCACACAAACATAAAAAAAAAATAAAAATAATTAAAAAAAAAAAAAAAAAAAAAAAAAAAACCTTTTGGTGATGCTACACGTATGATTTAGGAAGCCAAGTAATGGCATACAATTTAATATAAAACAAATCAATGTTTTTAATTTACAAAGAGAAATATAACTAAATAAATAAACGTCTATTTGTGAAGTCAATGGTAGAGGAGGGAGAAAGAGAGTGGTTCGGTAGTGGAGGGGGAAAGGGAGGGTTTTTTTAAAGTAAAAATTTCTTCCTCTTTGACCGGCCGGTTAGCTGTTATGCTGATAATGCATGCATGGGAGAATAATTTTTTATTTTAAGCTTGGCGTGTTGTGGAATTTATCTAATGTCTTAAAATTAATTCCCTAGGAAAGTAATTAAAAAAAAGCAGATTGTAGAAATTTCTTAATTGTGCTTTTCTCCATTTACATCCACAGTGTTAATGCGGTTTATGGAGAATTGCGGTATATCGATCTTCTACTGTATTATACAACTCAATTGGTAGTGATAAGGAGTAAGGACATACATGACATTTAACAAATCAGGATAAACAGTACAGTTACTGGTACCTAAAATGAAATTTTTCTGAAGTAACTGGTACCTAAAATGAAATTCTTCTGAAGTAAGATACTGTTTGATTTAATTTTGGTTTCATTTTACCTAAAAATTAATTTAAAACCACTGAAAGTATTATTTTCTAATAATGCATGGATAAAACAACTACCTAAAAATAAAACTAAAAAATATAAAAGAATATTAGACAGAAGTCGGTTATTAGCATATATTTTGTTGTTATTGGCACCCTCCACAAATTAATCTGCTTAAATGCAGAGATATACAAAATCAATGCACTACTTTCATATAGCAAATGATTCAAAGCATGGATAAGCTAAACCAAACGGAACAAATTTAAAGTATTATTCAATGTGTCTTAAGTACTGGAACTTGGTGTGTGCCTTTAGTATGTTTCACCAGTAAAGGTTAATCTTTTTTTTTTTAATGACATTTTTTAAATGGATATCGGTAAATCTCCTTTTTTTTTAACCTGCTCCAGGTTAAAAAAAAACACCTGCTACTTTTTTTTTTTTTTTTTTTTAACCTCCCTTAACCCTTTGAACTATTCCAGGATATAATTTTGCATATTTAACAGCAACATGACAATAAAGGGTTTTTTGTTTCCTTTTTTTTTTTTTTTTTTTTTTTTTTTTTTTTTTTTTTTTTTTCGAATGGCAGACCTTAACAATGCCTTGGAAGCGTTGGTTGCTACTAAGGCTGTCGTTGTTGGTCACTTTATTATGGGGGCACCTAGTAGGTGGACCAACATTGCCCCCTATGAAGGGACGGATACAATGACATCCACACCCGGTTGGGAATAGAACCTCGACCACTGGGAGTTGAACCCGAAACTGTAGCGCGGTGCTTTACCCACCATACAATCTGATCGGCTGACAATGAATGGTAAATTTATTTAAACTACAGCTGTTTTTATCATCCTAGTTTGATGATTTGTCGGTCTAAATACGATGACTCTTGATCTAAAAGGGTTGCTACTGGTCAGGGAAAACCTGGAAAAGTCAGAAAATCTCATTTTGGCCGGGGGAAAAAATAAATAAATAAAATAAAGGAAAATTGCAAATTTTACCCAAAACCTGGAAAATCACATAAATTGGCCTGGAAAATTATCAGAAATCTTTGTAAACAATCAACGTTAACTTTACTTTGAGAAGCTGGAAATATTAAAGGTATGCAAAATTGATGTCAGAAATGTAACAAATAGTGCAGATTTTTATTGCATAAATCTGGAATAGTCAGGGAATTTAGTTTCAGAAATTGAGTAGCAAACGTGTTCTAACCCCAGTTTGGTACTTTCCTTCAGTGTCTTATCTTTTAAGTGTTCTGTTTTGAATTTCTTTCACCTTTGTTTTTGCTCTTTCACAGCTTGTTTCACTTTCTTTTATTATTTAGCTTTGAATATGTCTATGCTTATCCTTACAAGAGGTGTTCTAAACACATTTTCTTTAACTTTTCACTTTTGCATATTAGGTCAAAATAGGACAACACTTAAGAATGAGATGATTCTTTTAATCTTGTTTTCACTTTGCTCCCCCCCCCCCCCTCCTCCCTGCAGCACATCCTCTTCACCAAGTTGCATATTTTTTCTTATTTAAGGCAGGGGGCATAGCAAGGTTAAAAGCATCTGATAAAGAGTGAAGTTTCCCTTTTGAAACTTACTGTACTGATTAAATTTATTGGAGTTTGGCTCGTTGAAAGACTGAGCTCTACTTTTAGTATTGCTACTTATTTTTGCCAACATGTCTTCTCGCAAAATATTTTTTAATGTTTTGATTTTTTTTTTTTAAAAGTTGGAAATTATGCTTGAAAATATAGAATTTTCAGTCAGCGTCGGAAAATCTCTCTTCTACCGAAGAATAACATGGCCAAATTTGCAACAGCTCTGCTATTGAACAATTTTATGTGGAGAAAGAGGTGGAAACTGTCGGTGCAAACAAAATTTGTCTATTTTGCAGCCGCTCCACATAATTGAAATCGGCGATTGAGAGAATGCTAGTCTTTCAGACAAATTGCAGATGGCGGCAAAAAAATTTGAATCTAAACCGAAATGGTTTTGGTAAATTTCTGAAAATGTGCGTGATTTTGGTAAATTTGTTGGCAAACCGATAGATTCCTGTTACTTTACGATTAAAAACTTAAATTTTTCGTGTTTTTGTTGAAATAAAGCATAAGTCTTTTTAAAAAAAAATGTAAAAGTGTAGTTTTTATTGAATGAAAAAACTTATTTTAAAATACAAATTCCACCAAATTTGAATTTTCAACGCATGAAGAAAGCAAAATCATTAATACAGCTTAAATATACTTATTCATACTTGCCAATTTTTATGCTTTTATGGTAAACACTCATTTTTATGGGAAATGCCAGTGTTTTTTTTTTTGTTTTTTTTTTTTTTTTTTTACCCAAATCTCCCATTTAAAAAAAAAAAAAAAAAAAAAATTAATGAATTTTGAAGTTCTTTTTATTTTAATAAATCACAGCCCATATTTTGTCTTAAAAAATCTCTTGAAATTTACCATTCATGCAATTTGTCCATGGTTTCTTAATTTTAAGATTAGAGTTATTCCATCTCAAGTCAGGCAGGGTATGTCAGGTCACCATCATAGATTTCTTTGAAAAAATTATAGTAGTTACGACTGTTGGAGACATGAAATATGCCAAAAGGATTTTTTCCAAAAAATTTTTTTTCTTCTGCTACAGCAGTTTCAAATTTGGCTTAAAATCGGGTATTTTTTGAAGATACGGAGATCGTGCAACAGTTAAACTGCTGTAACTTCAAAGTTATTTCATCTATTCACTTAATTTTTTTTTATCTTTTAGCTATTGAGTTACCCTTTACTATTTTATATTTTAAAAAAATACCTGATTGCAAATTTTATATGAAAAAAAATGTTTATTTACCCTACAAAACTGCAATTTTTCAATTTTTAAGATTTTTTTTCCTATTAATTTTTTTCTTTTTTACAAAAGTAAAGGTGCCAATCAAAACTACTCTTAAGACACTATTAAAGAAATTTTTTTTTAATTTTAGACTGCCCACATTTTGGGACATTCAGCTTTGAAAAGTCCAAATTTTCAAAAAATTCAAACTTCGGGTGGCAACAGCACAAAAACCCCATTTTTTAAAAATCTCGAAATTTACACATTTAATGTCTCATGCATGCTTAACAAATTAAACATAATTAGATGTTGTATTTTTGCCTCATTAATTTTATGATTTTTTGAAAATGGCTCATTTCAACCATTGAAGTCTTGTCCTGAATGTCGTTTCTGTTACATCTCACCGTAAATGTTTCATATGAATTCAACTAGAAATTTCGATTTTTCTATAGCTAAAGGAAAATCTTTATTTTATTTATTTAATTTTGCTTAGAAATTAAGGCAATAAATTTTTATTCATTAATATATGAAGGGTCCACGGGAAGAAAGATGAGTCCAATACAGCTTATTTTCCAAAAATCGAAAGGCGAATGGGACTTGCACCATTCATCCCCATGTAAACTGCATTTTTGGGCTATTTTTTCAGTGTATTCTCATCTTTCTTTCCCCTTATGGGTTCGGATATTAATAGTGCCACTAATGAACAACAGAATGCAGTAGAAACCTCAACATTGATGAAAAGTGGACTCTCATCGTTCTTCCTGTGGACCCTTCATATTATTATATGTTTCTAGTAGTTGTGCTGGTGAAAATGTTGAAAATTAAATTATTAGCAAAATAATCAAAATCAATTTTAATTTATAGTTTAAACATTATGTAAGCCCTATACGCTAAGGAGATAGAATTCAATCTAAAACCCTAACACATGCTCTCTAAAATATAAACATGCATATACTATGTAGATATTTGCTTTGTAAATAGCTTTCAAATATAGTATCAATTTTGAACACTGTTTTGCAAAACTGTTAATTTTCTGAGAACAACTATGCAGTTTTATAAGATATCAGTTTTTTTTTTTTTTTTTTTTTTTTTTTTTTCTAAGGATGAGTAAGATTATCTCTCATTTATAGATTACAGTTTCTTTTTTTTTTTTTTCTTTCATTAGCAATTCTGCAGTTCATTTAGTGTGTTTTTGTAGTATATATCTCTAAATATATTGATTACTATTCTTCTAAATATTATTTAGTGTCATATAATTATTTTAATATCTAATAATGTCAGAGTATCACAGTTCTGAAAGAATTAAATGTGTTGACTACTTTAAAAGACATAAGAAAGCAGTGTATAAAACTAATACTAGAATATTTTCTAATGTTTAAGATTTAGTTGATAATATTCAAAAGATTGTAGGCCCAAGTATTTCTGCAAATAAGAAAGATAATTTGTGTTATAGCTGTGTAGCATTTTATAAAAGACAATGTCTGCACATTTCTGAAGAACATGAAAAAAATGAAGAAGCATCTGAGCATTCTTTCATCCCTGCTGATGAGTTTATAGATACTATAAACAAAAATATTCAGACCTTTGATGCTAATATATCACCATTTAAAACTCCTTCACATGTCAGACCAGAGAGAAGGGCAAGTTAGATGAAAAGGAAAAAGATAGAATTAGAAGAAACACTGGGTGTTTCAGCAGTGAGTAAATTAGAAGATATGTATGGAGTTAATGACTTGAAAGATAGCCCTGTAGAAAAACCAAATTGTTTGTGCAACGAGTGGTTTGATAGCTTCAATACTGCGCTACAAGCCTGAAATTATACTGAAAAATTACAACTACTTACCTTGCTACCAAAATCTCTGAGTAAAACAGAAATAAAAGCAAAATTACCCACGGTATCTAAATACCTTATAGATAAATCAAGGAAATTAAGGAAAGAGAAAGATATTTATATGCATGCTGATCCTTACAATGGACACCCTTTATCAGAAGAAGCCACTAGCATTGCACTGTCATATTATTTGGATGTCAGTAAGGATTGCACAAAACACAGTCCTAACAAAAAGGATGTCATTTTTGTTAAAGATGAAAATGGTGAAAAAATAAAAAAAGTAAAGAGATTCATGACCAGAAGCATAAAAGAAGCCTATCAATTAATGATGTCAGGAAAGTACAAAAGGGGTGTGCAAGCAATTAGAGATGCAACTTCATTTGTTGTGCTATCTAATACTGTAAACAATATCATGCTTTTAGATCTCAAACAGGAAACAATTGCAGCTTGCAGATCAAGCAAAAAAGCTTGGGCAAATGTAAAACCGGTTGTTCGAATTCAGTCAAAACATTATTGGCTATTTAAAGGCAATGACGTATATCTAGGACGTACAGTAAAGCATGAGGTTAAAAAAGTTGAAACATCCTTCCAAGTGAAAAAGCACTACTCTATTGATGACTTCAAAATGGGAGACTGTTGGATGCATCTATGAAGATAATTGGTGGATGGGACAAATTACTGGAATATGACAAGAACTAATGGATGCAAATGTATCATTCATGCATCCCCATGGCCCAGCGAAAGGATTTCAGTGGCCAGAAGAATCCAGAAAAAGGAAGGATGAATGCTCTGTGCCATTAGAGAATGTTCTTCTCAAAGTAACACATCCAACTCCACAAGGGCACTCTGCACGGCTTCATTCTTTTGATGTAATGGAATTAAAACGAATTGAACACATTTTCTCTTTACATGCCTTTTAATTAATGAAAAAAATTATGCTTTTATTATTTCCCTAAGAACTATAGTTATATAAAGAATTACATTTTATAAATGTTACAACAGTAAGTAAAAAGAAAAATTAAAAATGCAGATCTAGTGCAGCAAATTAACTGTACAGTGAAATTATTTGGCAGGAGGGGTGGAAAACTCTAAAAGAATAAATTTTTAAATCAGAAGTCAACATTTCTTTTAAGCTAAGAGTAAGTAAATATATATACATATTAATTTTACAATACTTGAGTTTGTTAAACATTTTATTACTGAATTTCAAGTTGCTATTGATCTGTACTGCTATTCTTGGAAAGCTTAATCTGTCTATCTATCTACACACATATGTATATATCAATAAAATTTTATTGCTTTAAATTTTAAGCAAAATAAATTTCCTTTAGCTATAGGAAAATAAAAATTTCTAGTTGAATTTATATGAAACATTTATGGTGAAATGTAACAGAAACGACATTCAAGACAAGACTTCTTAATGGTTGAAATGAGCCATTTTCAAAAAATCATATAAAATTAATGAGGCAAAAATACAACATCTAATTATGTTTAATTTGTTAAGCATGCATGAGACATCAAATGTGTAAATTTCGAGATTTTTAAAAAATGGGGGTTTTGTGCTGTTGCCACCCGAAGTTTGAATTTTTTGAAAATTTGGACTTTTCAAAGCTGAATGTCTCAAAATGTGGGCAGTCTAAAATTTAAAAAAAAATTACTTTAATAGTGTCTTAAGAGTAGTTTCGAATGGCACTTTTACTTTTGTAAAAAAGAAAAAAATTAATAGGAAAAAAAATCTTAAAAATTGAAAAATTGCAGTTTTGTAGGGTAAATAAACATTTTTTTTCATATAAAATTTGCAATCAGGTATTTTTTTTAAATATAAAATAGTAAAGGGTAACTCAATAGCTAAAAGATAAAAAAAAAATTAAGTGAATAGATGAAATAACTTGGAAGTTACAGCAGTTTAAGTGTTGCATGATCTCCGTATCTTCTAAAAATACCCGATTTTAAGCCAAATTTGAAACTGCTGTAGCAGAAGAAAAAAATTTTTTTGGAAAAAATCCTTTTGGCATATTTCATGTCTCCAACAGTCGTGACTACCATAATTTTTTCAAAGAAATCTATGATGGTGACCTGACATGTTTTGGCTTTGCCTGCCTGAAATGAAATGGAATGACTCTGAATCTTATTTTAAATTTAAATTTTTTTAATCACTTTTTAAAATGTAAAATAGTAAAGAAAAAATTTTATTGAAGATGGCAGGTTCAAATATGAATGAAAATTATACAAAATAGTAGTAATAATGAAATTGAAACAAGGGATGTTTTGATAGGGGGAAAAAATATATATATACAGTGGTGGCCAAAATTGTGGACACTTTTGGAAACATTTTTTTCTTTTCTAAGTTCGTATACGTATAAAAAATGTTACGTTTCACAAAATGCAAACTCCTTTACATCATTTTAAAGGTTATTTTTATACTAATTTCAATACAAAAAGCAAAATTAAAATATTTCCAATATAAAAAATATTAAACGGCAATAATTATCGAGATGCATTAGTTATTGAAAATTGCAGTGAGTTATCACTAGTTTGTAGGGTAGCCTTAAATTTTTATTACAGCTTCATATCGATGTTTTATTGAGATAACGAGAGTTTTAAGCTAAAAAAAATAAGTGATTGACCTGTAAAGTTAGGAATTACAATCCCCCTTCATCACTGTATTTGTTTATGAGATTAAAGTAATTATAACTTCTATTCTATTGCATACATTTAAATTTAGTTTTGTGCATTGAAATCAGTATTAAATTTTCTTTACTGTTGCAAAATGATATACAGTCAACTCCCGCTAATCCGCGATATATTTCAAATGTAAACAAACTTGTTTGTTTACATTTTGAGCGGCATTTGACTGCTAGTATTACTGTTATAGAAGTTATTTGATTGGCTGAATGTTATAAAGAAAATAATTAATGATTTTCCACAGGTATTTGAAGTAAATAATTTCATATATTTGAGCATATTATCATGTAATTAAACATGCAGAAACTTATATCCTAAGTTGCATGTGTTCAGTGAGTGGATGTAAATAACGAACTCCGAAGAAATGCACCGTCCAATCACATCGCTTTACTCTTTTCCTGAATGAAACAAAAAAAACAACGAGAACGTTTGCTCTATAAGAGAGAAAAACAGGCGAGACGATCCTAAAGATTGACCGTTGCAATTAAAATTGGGTGAAAATATGTAACATGTTTAACTTTAAACGCAAACCGCGATTTGGCAGACGACACAACAGTTGCGCTATTTTCCGTTTCTCCCCCTATCGCACCCTTTTGATCTTCTGTCTAGCGATTTATTATGCAACAAAAACTTTCTCCTCATAACTGTAGTTCTGTAGGAAGAAAGAAAGAAAAGCATAAACAGACCACATGGCCTTTCTCTTTGTTTACATTTAACTGCCGGAGGAGCACATGCAGAAATAATGAATCATCAGCACTTGAAATGTAATGCACGTGTGTGTGTGAAGAGGATAACATTCTTTTCCTCTTTAGAGCTTATATAATAGCATAGAATATTTTTACATAACGAGAAACCGAAAATTACCTCGCAAGATCTGAAATTAATGTAATACTGAGATATAAAATATACAAATGATGCACTGCATGCCCCCCCCCCCCCCTTCGTGAGCGACCAGTGAAATTCCTCCCTTTCTGATTGAGCTTGTTTATTTTATAATAGATATATATTTAGTTAAAAACGGTCTTTTAAAGAAATTAAAAACAACAACAACTGCCCTTTAAAAAAAAAAAGAATGTTTGTTTGTTGAAAAACTTCCGGATTTGGGGTCCCTTTAAACATTTTGCAAAAGCAATCATTTGTCATTGACCAAGTGTTACTGACAATTAGAAGGCTTCAGGACAAAATTTCTGAAGAAAAATTAAAATCTCTTAAACAAATTGCAATCACTGCAATGTGTGAAAAAATGAAAAATAAATAAAAATTTAGAGAGAATTTATTCTTTTAATTTTGTATTAGTAATTGTATTTAATATTAAAAATAGTGTTTTAGTTCAGCAGTATAAATATTTTCTTTCATCTGTCCTTTAGTAAATTCTCTAAATTTAATTGTATTATTTATTGTATTTATATTGACAATTAACTGTTTTTATTCAATAGCATATGCATTTTCTTTCATCATTTCCTATTTGTTTACAGTAAATTGACTATAATTTAAAGGGAAATTTTAAATGTAAAAATGTAAACAAAAAAAATGACCTATAATCCGCAAAATCCTGTAATCCGCACAACCCTTGGTCCCAGTGAGTGCGGATTAGAGGGAGTTGACTGTATGAGTTTGCATTTTGTGAAACGTAGCACTTCTTATAAGCATGCAAAGTTAGAAAGCATAAACATTTCCAAAAGTTTCCACAATTTTGGCCACCACTGTGTATTTGTGAAAGTAAACAACTGGGCATATGTTTGGGATTTTTTAATTCCTCTTCAGGTGTAATTTTACAGTTTTTTTTAAATGTATAACAGAATTTTTTTCCCCCCTTTCTCTAGTGTGTTTAAGATTATTTCAATTTTGTGTCCAGATTGAATGTTTCTTTTAGTGAAAGTAACTAAATTTTAATTATTTTATTTTTTGTTTAAGAAATATATATTAATTGTGTGTTATGTAAATTTTAATATTTTATACTATTTAAACTTTGTAAATGGATAAAATTCCAGAGTTTATTTAATGAAAAACATTAAAATACGGTTTGTGTGCTATTTAGTTAAATTTATTTAAAATTTCATTTGCACATTATGTAGCTGAATTCATAGCTGATTAGTAATATGACCATGCGAGCGTGCATCGAATTGTTTGTTTAAACTTTAAATGCTGTATGATTAGCTTTTATTTTTATTTCTTTTGATATTTATTACATTTGGGTGTATTTTAAGAGCAATTGGCATTTCCTGAACATGCCAATTGGGACTTTTACTCTATCTAATAATACCATAATTGGCTGTATACTTGATATTACAAAATTTCTGTAATCCTGAATTGATAAAGTCCAAGCGATTCCAGATTTGAGAAGTTCTACTGTACTATACAATTTCATAAATAACAAAACACGCTATTTTTTAGCCCTTCTTTTTTCCTCCCTTAGTTATCAAATGTTTATACTTCCTTAAACAACCACCTCTTAATGGCCTATTTTTTGCAGAATGGCGGATGGTTGCTCTTGAGAAGTTTCACTGTATTTAATAATAACTGCTACATCATTTGTCAAATAATGAAAAAGTGACAATTTCTAAAAAATGGGACACACTTCTGAAAATAAATTTTTTTAATAATGCACTTGATTTTGAGTGGTTATATTACTCATGTCATCAAAAAGAGGGATGAACTATTTATTGAAATTATTTCAGCATCAAAACCTCTAGTTCTCTTAATATTTTCGTTGGAATATAAAGGTGCCATCAACTATATTGTTTACCGTGTTGTCTGTATAGCGAAGCTTCTATGAGAATGACCACCTCTATTAAGTGGCCCCTCCTCTAACAACATTTTTTTAAAGACACATTTTTTATCCTACATGCATAATATTAAAAGATCCTCTTCAAGAGACTCTACAGGCAACCAGAACCAAATCCCTGACTAAAAGTTTTCTTGAATTTTTTCGGAAGTAAAAAAAAAAAACCACTTAAAGTAAAGAAATCTTTCAGAAAAACCACTTAAAGTAAACTACTTAAGTAATGAAAAACCACTTTCCAAAACAGTCTCTCTACTTCAAATAATACTTTACATACAAATCTTGTAGGTTAGAGTAAGAAATAGGTGATTTTACTGTTAAAGCAGTGCATTGATGTGATCGAGTCAGACAAAAAAGGAAATTCAAAAAGGATGTTGACAGTTACTTTTGGATGTGGGAAAAACAAAAGAGCAATTTTTAAAGCACATAGATTATATGTCAAATTCAGAATTCATGAAGACTGTCATGATGAATGCTCTTTTGTCAAATGTAAAAAATTAAGTAGAGATGTACTCTTGAAGAGAAAAAAAAATAGAACTATCTGAAATTTCTAAATATTTTATGAAAATTTAAATTTTAAAAATATGTTTGTATACTTATGCTTTAGTGTGCAATTTCATAAATAACATTTTTTAGCATTTTTTTTTTTTTTTCCCTGTACGGAGGGTGGTCACTCCAGAGAAGTTTCACTGTTTTGATTATGTGTGCATTTTATATTGAAAATATTTGCATAAGAAATCTTGTTTTTATTTTTATTTTTTTTATTTTTTTTTTTTTTTTTTCTTTTAACACTGAGAAAAGTATCTCAGGCTTTTTGATTTTGAAAACTTGTCTCTTCTGGGTATATTATCTTCTACATTCTTTATAGGAAAATATTTATTGATCTTGCAGTTTATTTATTTTTCCCAAACCAATGGTATGATCAGTTAGAGTGGTGGGGGGAAAAAAGATTGAGTTTGTTTTAATCATGATGGATTTTATAAAATTTGCTGTTCAAGACATCAGACACTTTCTGTGTATCAAATCTTTCTTCTACCAATTTCCTTAACTGCAAATTACCAGAAGTAATATCTTTTTGGTATGTACCAATGACATTCTTGCATGCATGTCTCTACAGCTAATGTTATGAAAAAGAAAAAAAATGTTAAGGTCATTCCTAGTAACTTAAGTATAAGATACCCAGCAAACACACACAGGTTCTCTGAATGTCTATTAACGTTCAGAGAACCTGTGTGTGTTTGCTAGGTAAAATCAATGGACAGGGTTGCTACTGGTCAGGGAAAACTTGGGAAAGTCGGGGAATTTCATTTTGGCAAAAAAAGTTAGGGAGAATTGCAAATTTTGGCCCCAAACCTGAAAAATCATATAATTTGGACTGGAAAACCAGTGTTTATAAACAATGTTTAAACTTCCTTTGAGAAGCTAAAAATATTGAAGAACATATGCAAAGTTGATGTCATAAACTTAAAAAATAGTCTGGCTTTTTATCACATGATGGTCTGGAAAAGTCGGGGAATTTTTTTTTCCCCAGAAATTGAGTGGCAACTCTGATAGAATAATGTAAAGTTAATACTCAAGCTAATTGATTTAAGAATGCAAGAAAACATTTGTCTTGAAAGATCAAAGAAACAAAAACCTAATAAATCTAGTCCTTTTGCTGTTTTGGATAATTAGTATAACTACTAAAATATCACTTTGTAGTATATTGTCTAATAATTTTTTTTATATATTCTTGTAAAAACTGTATTTATTAAAATAATTGCTTTAAATATACTTTTAGTATATGTGCTTCCCATCACATTTTGCATAATATACTATCAAAATATATTCATAAAAGCTATATTTAATAAATTGTTTTCTTTCTGTGTAGGAACCAACACAAACAGATTCAAACAATATTAGACTTGATAAGACTAAGAGTATGTAAAATTTGTTTACTTCTAACTTGCTCATATTTTCACTTCATGTAGGTTTTAAATTCTGTAAATAGGTTGCTTTCATATTCATAGCTTTTGGTATGTGCAATTTATTTAATGCTTTATTTTGTGTGATATTTAAATATTATTATTTAGAAGTTATGATAACTTAGAATGTGTTAATGTTTAAATATTCTGATAATTAGAATTTAAACACCAATTTTCAATTGTTATTTTGGTTTGTAAAATTAGGTAACTAAATTGTTTTATTTGAAATATTTGTTTTGTCAATTGGTTAGAAATTCATATAAATTATTAGTGTCTAATATACCATTTTTTACTGAATTGTACCATCCAGAACAGGGATGGCAACTCATGAGCATGTGTGTGAATTTTTCACACACTATTGGTTTTGGTTTTCTAGCACTCCAGAAAATTTTAACTGCTACACCAAAAATTTTGAGATTCAAATTTAAAAAAAATCAATTAGAAGATCATTTGGAAAATAGTTGCATTTAAATTTATTGAAATTTTGGTATTTCAATAAAACCTATTTGCAAATCCCTGCCCTAGGCCTAAAGGTCAAAATTAACACTCGCCACATGGCGACTGTATTTTTGAAAATAGATATTGCAAATTTATGTACCAGTCACCATAGTTTATTTCCCCACCCCATTTCCATTTTCACAAAGTTTTTATGAATTGAAAGTAAAACAGAAATGAGATACGTTCAAACAGAGGCAACACAACTCCTTGATCATCTGTTCTGCAAATGGGGATTACAATTGCGGTTAGAAGCAGACACCTGCACTTGTTTGTGTTTGTAAATTTTTGTCACCTGCAATTTGCGAGCTCTCTTTCTGAGAACAAAAATCCAATAAGTGGCAAGCATTCATTTATAAATTGTGATCTATTAATTTAAAAAGGTGGGGGGGGAATTAAACATCTCAAGATTTATTCTGGTATAATAAGGCTTTTGGCAAAGCCACCTAGAGCAGTGAATCAAGCCTAAAGCATATATATCTGTGATGTCACAGCCCAGGTCCCTGGCCATGGTCCTAAGCTTTGCTACGATAACACTGTTCTGCTTGCTTTTGTGAGTTTATCTTGGAAACAATTTTGATATTCGATCCTTTTCACAAAGTAAAAAAATTTTCTTGATAGAAAATATTATTTTTCACAAAATTTACTCCGAAAAGTTAATTTATTTCGATATAAAATATATATCTATATGCATTTTAAAAACAATAAATTAAGAATGCAAGAATAAATAGAGAATATTAAGAATATTCAAACATACTTTATGCATCCAATTGTTAGTATAAAACGAAAATTCGAACTTCTTATCCCCAAAGAATTTTGAGTTGAGTTAGTCAAATCATATGCATTATAAATAATTCACAGAATACACCTAAAGCTTGTAACATTAAGCAAAAGAGTAAGGGTAACCAGCAAAAGAATATTTGCCTAACATTCAGAGATTCCCAGGTTTTGACAAATACTTTCACAGGGTTGCCACTGGTCAGGGAAAACCTAAAAAAGTCAGGGAATTTCATTTTGGCAAAAAAAAGGGGGAGGATTACTAATTTTGTCCAAAAACCTGGAAAATCCGTGTTTATAAACAATGTTTAACCTTACTTTGGGAAGCTAAAAATATTAAAGAACATATGCAAAGTTCACGTCATAAAAATAAAAATAGTCTGGATTTTTAACGCATGATGGTCTGGAAAAGTCAGGGAATTTTTTTTTTTTTTTTTTTTTTTTTTTTTTTTTTTTTTTTTTCAGAAATTTAGTGGCAACCCTATTTCAAATAGCAATTGATTTTGCAATTGATGCAATAAGCATTATGGGGTGAAGACAAGACACTTAGTAACCATTTTATTTGCCTGGTAACCATTACATATTAATTATAATTTGTAATAAAAATTTAAATTAATGAAGTTGAACTTCAAATTAGCCATGATATTTTAATGATTTAATACAATATTCAACTGCCGAAGAGAACAACTGTCATCAAATTAATGATTCTGAATCAGGAAGTTTGTTTTATCCAAGTTGCACTATTATGTATCTATAAACATCTATACTATGTACTTATTCATTGTTGTGTTTGAATTTGATTAATGTCGTTAAACTGCCATTAAGCACTAATTTATTGTTAAATTATTTTTTGTTCTTCTGTAAAAGAACTACAGATGCCTTCCCCTACTGCCTAACAAATCATGTCTGGGTAAAAATTTCTGAAACCTTCTTCAATAAATGTACTATTCTTATAAATAATAAACATCTACCTCACGTAATTTTGAGGAAAAAAATTAAGCAGAAAATTCAAAAATGCTTAGATTAAAACTTTTTTTTTTTTTTTTTTTTAATCAAAAACTTCTAGTTATGTACAGATTTAATTCACATATTTGTCATGTTTAGAGCAAAATATTATCAACAAATCATTTTTCCTATTTCGCTTACACTTACTTCCACAGGATATTTTTTCCAAAAGAAGGGGGGGGGGGGAACTAAAGACAAACTGGAAAAAATCTAACTATGCATTGTAAGTCAGAACACAAATTACAACTCTACATGTTAAATTTTTGGGGATCAGATAGTTTCAAACCAGTTTCTAGATATGTTATCTACCTGTACATTCTTGTGGAACCCCAAAGTGCCCTTTTTTCTAGAGTCAACACACAGCTCCAAAATCATGTTAATTCTGATCCCAAATTTTGGTTTTCCTTGCGGAAGCTATATTTTTTCTGCTCCTCCCAAATGAATTTTTTTCTGCTCCCGGGGGGCTCCCAAATCGAATGTTGGAGTTAACATCCCTGTATATGTTAGAGCATATCGTAATCCATGCTTCTTCCCTATTTTTTTCCCTTATTCCATTAAGTTGGAAAGTGTATCATTATTCATGAGTGTGATTTAAACAAAATTAAAATTGATGTTTCTAACATCCTTTTTCTGGGTGTAATACAATAAATAGAATGGGGAAAAGATGCCCAGAAAAATGCACAATTCGAAGTGAATGAAAGTTTCATAAACTTATTTTTTGTTTGTTTGTGTAGCATGTATTTTGGATTTGTTTGTGTGGCTTTGGATCTGTCGACTGCTCTGTAAAATAAAAACTCATGCATTCTACGCTTCAGAATTTCCATTTTTGAATAAAAATGTCTAACAAAAATACCCAACGGAAAATTGTTGTTTAACCCCTTCGGCCCTGATGTCCTAGTATTAAAACACATCTTTGCATTACTCTATATTCTTAATTTTAAAGAATTTTAACACCAAAACCTAGTGTCCTACTAATAATGCATTCAAGAATAGCAGAAATTCATCACTTTTGCTCTGCAGATGGCAGAAAATCTCCAGCGGAGAAGATTATGGACATAACAAGCCATCCGAATCCAAAAGTTAAATGCATCTTTTATTGCATGAATGAATGTGTGCATGTAATCAAAATGCATGATAAGTGTTAAATATCAGGTTGTAACGAAAGTTTTCCGCCATATCTGCCTGAAAAACTAACTTCTATACCTTAGATACCTGTTTTTGAACTTTCGGTATCAAACCTGTACAGTGTCACATGATACAACAATAGTACTTAAAGCTGTACTCATAATTCGTTGATATTCTGTAGCTGACTTTTTGAAACAGAACTGGAAGTAAATGATGGTTCTAATCCTCTAGAGTGATAGTTCCATTTGAGACACCTTGTTCTTAATGATAACTATATTTTTTACAGATTTCACAACACAGTGTCATAAAGCAAGTCTCTTTCTTTCAAATGACAAAAATCATTTGACAAAATATGTGCAAATACGCTAACGCGAACTGTGTGATTCCGATGTTTGCGGTGGCGGGAAACTTTCGTTACAACCTAATATTTTCATGTTTTCATACACAAAGAAATTGTTTCAAAAGGTTCCTTTAAAATAACTAATTTTTTTTTCTCGTTTTGCTCAGTTATGCCTCATCTTCTATTATTAGAACATTCTTTAATTAGTTTGGTAATTGGCTAAATGTTATAACATTTCATATTTAAGATACATTTAGTGCAGCACATCTAACCACTCATTGATTTTTTATCGGCTGTATTCAAAATTCAGGACCAAAAGGGTTAAAAGGTGAAATAAATATTCAAATTAAACATACATAAATAAGCACTTATGTCAAAATGATCGTTTTGAGTGAAATAAATAGGCTTTCCCTCTTTCAGCATAAAAGTTCAGTTTGCAAGAGCTTGGGCTCTACCACCGTAGTATCGAAAAGCTTTCGATAGCATATAAATAGAGCCTTCTCTTCTCATGACGTCACAATCCGAGAAATATCCGATGTGCACTAGCACAATCCTATCGTAATTGTTCCACTATCGGAAATAATGCTGTTTTTTCCCCGACATGTCTGATGAAGGTGAAAACTTTCATTTCGGTAGAGTCGAAGAGTACAAGATGGATAGGTTTTTATTGTGTGTATCATGGAGTGTTAAGCACTCCCACAAAAGGACCCTTTCCCTTCCACAGTGGGTCTGTCAAAAACCAGCTTCCACTCTTAATGGATGTCTCACGAGTCTTCGGAAATTCTGAAGACAATGCCTTCATTAAAGAAAAGTGTGCGAAAGCCATGTGTTTTGATTGCTTGATTGCACTGAGTGTTGAGATAGACCTACCATGCACAAAAATACTCGCTTGTTTTATTCAACACTCGTCGTGCTAGTACCAAAGGAAGAGTCACGGCTATTTATCCAAAGTATTTGACTATCAGAGAGCAAGAAATGTCAGTCACTGGTATTCTACGACACCATAGAGGTAGAGCCCCAGTAGAGTGGGAACTCTTTTGCTGTCAGGTCATGAATTTTCACTCTTCTGCTCTTGTGGAAGGTGGAATTTTTTCTAGCTGAAGAAGGGTGAATGTATTGGAATTATGATTATTTGTGTCTCCCACATCATAGAAACTTCTTTAATGTTTTGCTCTGTATTGCATTTAGATTTAAAAATAACATTTTCCCTTAATCTGAAAAATCTAAAATGTCCATATTTATTGCAGTAATATTGTAAAATGTGTCCATGTGAAATGTTTCACAACTTTGTATTAAATTATTACAGTAACTTTCACAAAAAACTTAAATAATCATTGATTATTTCAATTATTTAAGAAGAACCGTTAAACATCTTGTTACTGTTGAATCCTGAACCGTTAAATCGTTAAACATCTTGGTTAACTTTTTACAGTTTACAATCAGTAAGAATGAAACAAAACTGTCTGAAACCATAACATAAAAAAATTTTCCATTACTTTCTCTGTGTAATTGGAATTTTCGGCACAAAATATGCTAGAAATTGGAGAGCTTCCTTTTACTGTTTCTATATCTACCCTGACTTAGACAAATAATATTGAATTAAAAAATTTTGAGATTTTGTAAAGAGAATTTTAAATACTGTTTCTTTTTTTCCCCCATTTAAGATTATTATGAAAACAAGAAAATTGCTGAGAATAGTACTTCAACTACAAAAACTGATGTTCCCAGGCAACCTGCTTCAACGTGCATTGCATCTGAAATGAGTAAACTTCGGTTAGATATTACTGCTGCAACTTGTAAGTATTTTTTATTAAAATACTCACCATCTGTGGTCCATTAATGATAATATAATAATTGAATTTAAATATTTCATAAAAAAGTTTCTGTGAAAAACATGTGTTCGTGTAAACTTTGGGGATGGGGGGAGGATAAAAGTTTTTAAACAATCAAGTTATCTTTTCTATTTTACAGAAATTTCAGTCATCGGAGATTAGTGTCATTATTTACTGTTATGTTTATTCAGATGCAACACTTGTATTCATTGGTGCTACATTTGTTTATAGATTAACACTAGAACAGCAGGAGGGGAGGGTCAAAATGACTCCTCTTGGCTGATTTAGGTATTTCTATAATTATTTATTTGACTAATTAAAATAGAAATGTAAAAATTTCTCATAAAAAGCTTGGAAGAATTTCAGGAAAAGTTAAAAAAAAAAGCTGTGGTGTTAAACTGTGTATTGAAATAAAGCATGAGATGTTGGGAAAAGGGTCAAAATGACCCCAACGGCACTTGTAGTGTTAAAATATTTTTAATAATAACTAAAGTTTTACAATAGATACTGCCTATTTTAAAAATAAGCAGTAACTTTTAACATTTAGCAGATCCCCGCCCCACCTAATTTGGCAAGGCATGTCAACAAATAGCTCTCAAATTTAACTGCTTCTTTGTCTCATGTGCTTAAATAAAAGTTCAGTATTATCATTAATACTAGCTGGAACCCGTCGAATTCGACAGTCACTTTATTGACTGTAATATTCAAAAATAAATGGAAACGATCAAGAATGTCACCAAGGTCTTGAACAAAACTAACAGGAAAAATCAAAGAGCGACGCGGACAGAACATGACTTGTGACAGAAAGTAAACAAAAGGTTTCACGCCAGTTCTTAGCAACTGCACAATGACGATGAAATGATTGAAATCTTTAAAATTTGTTTTTAACTATATTAAGTAAAAAAAAAAAAGAGTAGATATTAAATTTCGAATGAGCAAATGCAGTTACAAATTATAATTGAGCATTTCGTTGAAGACGATATTTTGGGTAAAGTCATCGACCACGAAACGTCCAGGTGAATTCTCTTAAATGATCTTGACTGCCACAGCATTCTTTTATCTAACCATTGAAAGAGTGACATACAACATTCCATGAGAAAATACGGACGCAGAAAGGTAAACGCCAAAAGTATGAAGCAAAAATAGTGAAAAATTTCGGAATACTGCAAGAGACAAAAAAATCTAATCCACAAATGGCGATTGCGCTGTCTGCTTTATTTGCCTTTTCTCAAGCTACCCTCGATGGTAAAGATCCAGTATCAGACAGAAAACTGAAAAATTAAAGAAATAAAAGATAAATCGCTAACTAAAGAAGGAGTTTATAACTGCCATCAATGTCGTTAACAAACCACAATGTATTTCTATGGAGAAAAGTTTGAAAAAAAAATCTGAAACACTTTCATATTTTAAATACTCACTAAAGTGCTATATATTAAGTGTATCATAATCCATGCGCCGTCCCTATTTTTCTTCCTTGTTCCACAAAACACTTCTTTGGAATCGAAATCTATAGCTGCTTAAACTGTTTTACAATATTCGCCAAGCATATTCCAACTATACTTCACAATTTTAAATACTGTTCGGAATGAGCATCATAATCCATGAGTGTGCTATATTTGTCTTTCTTGTTGCATAAAACACATCTTTGGAATTAATATCTATATTAAATTTGCCTACTAAAGCTATTTTACAACCATCTCCAGGCATGGTTCGGTTTTTAAGTTTCTTTCTTTCTTTTTTTTTTTTTTTTTTTTTTTCTTTTCTTTTCTTTTTTGGGCGCAAACTTGGCGATCAATTACCAAAAATCGCAAACCTTGTCAGACTTATTCTCCCCTTCCGCGTTATGTGGTAAACACATTTAAAAAGATTTCCACCATGACAGTTCATCTCTACAAATCCTATCGACAGAATCGAGTAGACAAAGTCTGGGCGTGAATGAAATAGCACCCTAGTGCTAATAAGCGATAAAGCGCTAAAATAAAGGCTTTTTATGACAGAAAAATGTATTTAATAAACCACAATGTTATTTCTATGGCAAAAAATTGCACATTTGCCGTTCCGCCATGTTTGATCTGTTCGACTTTTTCTCTTTTGATCACATATCTACAGGCTAAGGCCTTTTTTAGACACTTTAAAAATTCTCTTCCACCTAGCCGTTCTCTAAATTAGTGGATACAGTAAAAACACGTTCCAGATTAACAGATAAGCGATAAAGCGTCAAAATAAAGAAGGCGTTTTTAGCTGCCAACAATGAGTTTTAATAAACCACAATGTTATTTCTATGGCAAAATATTACCAGTTTTGGCGTGTTATCGCCAAGTTTGTCATAGAAAAATAGGTCTCCAAGACTAAACTCAATTTGGCAATATCTGCTATACTTCGTGAAAATTTGGCCAAAGCCATTTAATTTAGAATGCGATTAATTTTTATATATGGTGAAGTAATTCGAAGTCTGTTTTCAATTTTTTTTTTTTTTTTTTTTTTTTTTTTTAATCGCTCTTATTCTAATCAGAATTTTGAACAACACATTTATTATCACTACACACTGTTGCCACATTTGCCACACAACATTTACAAACGGATGCAATATAAATCAAACCTTACGGAGCTAAGGCAATCGTCTGCGTTAATAAACCACAATGTTATTTCTATGGCGAAAATTTGCGCCTTTGCTGTTCAACCATGCCTAAACCGTTCGACTTTTTCTAATTTTCTCTTTTGATGGCACATCTACGGGCAGAGACCTTTCTTCAGACACCTCAACTGAGTTTTTACACTCAGCCATTCTCTCAATTCGGTTGTCGAAAGAAAAACGTGTTTCAAAATAATATATAGATTTTTTGCTGCTATTTTTATTCTTAATATTGCAGAAAATGTCAGTAGTACTCACTAAATTAGTACACAAGTAGTACAGCTATTCAATTCAAAATTAGGGGAAAAGTTTAAGTTGATCTATCAGTTATAATTAAAATGCATTGAAATGTTTGAAAGATAATAATGCAAGAAACTTACTGCTACACCACAGCATTTAAAACCTATTTAGTAAAGGGAGAGAAAGCTTAGAGACCAAGCTGTTATCTGCACTTCAGATTGGAGTTAAAATGGGGGGGGGGGGACATTTTTTACCAAAGGTGATGTTGGGTGTTTAAGTAAGTTCACAGTAGTGCCATTTTTGTAGATATTGCAACTATGAAGTGTTGTTCACATATATGAAAAACAAGAATGTCATAAGAATGCAGAGGGGCTAACTCTGCTCCAATCGCTATAGCCTACTCTTGCATAGTACTTGCTCCTATTTGTGCCGAAAAGTATTTTTCTTTATTCCGAAGCTGCTCCAAAACATACTTCTCAAGAAATACTTTTCTCATCAGAACTGCAAAATTAGCCAACTCCACAATTCTCAGTAGCTGATAAGTGCATTTCACAGGGAGATTCTCCTCGCTTTTTCAAAGAAGTTCATGATTTTACATATGCTGCTGATTGAGTGGCTGCCAACAGCAGCAGTAATATGGAGGGCAAGAATACTCTACAGGTTACCATAATGTGCAATCAGCTGTTAGCCGTTTGCATCATTGCTGAGAGATTGAGTGCAGATAACACAGAAACTGAAAATACATTGCATGTGTATTAGGGTGGAGTGAAATTGCCCCCCCACCCCCCCAAAAAAAAGTAAGGATAAGGTAGCTGTGGCTGCTACAGCATTAAGTTCTTTGTGTGTCTTTGTTTGTGGCATGGTATATCAATACAGTTGTCATGTAAGTAGGATAAAAAATTTATAAATTGACTAAGTAAATCTCAAAATTTTAATGAGAACCTATATATGCAAGGTGTCCCAAAAAAGTGGTAACAGACTTTAATTCTTTATGTATTAGAGATAAGCAGGCAGTTTTAATTGAAAAAAAATGTTCAAAATAAGGTCGAAAATAACTCTGTTTAAAAAAAAAAAAAAATCCTCTCATTAATTTTCAAAAATTTACACTTCTTTAATTTGTATATGACCCCGGTACAAAAACATTCCCAATTAGTAAAATGTGTCCCATACACTAATGAGGTGATGTACCAGGTTTGAGTCTCTCATCATACAACGTCGCAGCGATATCTTTAAAGAAAGGAGATCAGGGACTATACATGATTTTGAACATAAACATTTATTGCTTGAGCGAAACAAGATTTTTCTTTCATAACTAGGGGACAAGGCTCCCAGACTCGCTACGCTCGCTTTTCGTATGAGTCATTCGGTCCCTAATAAGGCTTATTCGTAAAAAAGACATAATTTCAACAGACAAATTCCAAAGATTGGATCAGATAGAATGTTACTGAGCTACACATTGCTTGGTTCTTGCATGTTCATTGGTACATAAAAATTTAAACTTCACACTACAGTAGACCCCCTCCCCCACATAACACGGAAAATATTTTGTTATGGGAATCAGTGTTGAACGGGTCCTCAGCTATACTCCACCTGGAGTGTGGACTCCGCTTATAATCGCTGTTAAAATTATTTGCACTCCTCAGAAACACAATGATATTTAATGTTGCCATTCAAAAGTTATATTAATTAGGAGCTAAAGCGTAATAAAATCAGAACATCTGTTTCAGCTGTATTTTTAATAATGTAAAACCTATTGGACACCTTGCGAATTTGCCACCCATGGCGATTTTTCATTATTTGGCGACTTGCGTACATGTAAAGTTAATAAAAGCTACGGAACAGATAGAATAGCTTGCCACCAATGGCGACTTTTCATTATTTGGCAATTTACACATGCTCACAACCTATAATTACTGTTCATTTAAGGTTACCGGAAAACCATTATTCATATTTTCATTTACATAATCGTTTGCAGATTGGCATACTTAGCGCCACAAATTATACCATCTCGTCGCGCTAGCAAATATCCAAAGTGTGCTATAACTGCTATAATGGCATAGTTAACGCCGCCAAATATTTCTACTGATAGCAAATAATCCAGCTGAACCAAACCGGCTTTAAAATAATCTGCATTTTAATTATTTTTCATTTTCAAGGTATTAGTTATTCTGTTTTGGAAAAACGAATAATTGCTAATTCTAAACTCCTGCTGTCTAAGCGAACTTACTATTTGAAAATTGTCAACTTTCTGTAACACATTTTGAGTTACTTATTTCATATACTTTTTAATTTGGCGTAAAATGGGCATAATTCTAATTCATGTTTGTAAATTTCACGCAATTCTAGATACTTGGAAACGCTTTGTTGCAAAGGAATGAATGATTTTATGCCAAATCTGTCAACCATTCTGTTTATTTTTTCAGTTTTTTATTAATATCTTCTAAAATAATTCGATTTTCGAAATTTAAGTCAGCTCATCAGGTTCCTCGGAATTTTTCGAATCTGCGGGCACCTTAGTCGAAACTCAAATCCCCACGGTTTAGGAGGAGATAGGCCAACAAGCTTTGACAGCGCCAGCGGCCTTTACTTTTTTTTAGAATAGAGAGATTTCTGCAAGACCCCTGAAATGCTATCATTCGCCATGATTTTTTCCCTGAGCCATTGAAAAGTGGTTTAAGTCTGCATTATATTTATCTCCATGTCTGAAACTTTTTGAAGTATAATTCTCAAATTGTGTATATCACCTCATGGGTGTATGGGGGCACATTTTACTAATTGGGAATTGTTTTGTACAGGGGTATATGCAAATTTAAAAAGTAAGTTTTTGAAAATTATGAGAATTTTTTCGACCTTAGTTTGAGCATTTTTCAATTTACACTGCTCACTTATCTCTAATAGATAAAGAATTAAAGCCCGTTACCACCTTTTTGGGACACCCTGTATATTTTTTAATTTTGTTCTTAACCCTTTCTGGATGAGCACCACCTACCTATGCACAAAGGCAACACAAAGTTTACTGCAGAGGGTGACAAATGTGCATACGTGGTGTCATCATGCAGAAAGTAATTAATATGAAATCCTATATAATTCTTATGTATAAATAAGCTTTATGTTGAAAACCTTGTTTTCCAAGATAACTCTCACAGTGGCAATTTTCATACCCAACGTAACTTCTCCTGAATTCAGCAGCTCTCCAGGAAAGGTTAATCATTGACTGGAATAATTTTTTAAAAATGTAATAAACATGTAAAATATATCTTGACCATCATCAAACATATAGACTGTTTGTATATTTCCAAATTCTTATTTTACAGTGCCTGGACATGGTATTGGACGAGGCATTCGGAGAAAATAATTTGAAATCTGTCATGTGGATACGTTTTCTGTGATTCAGTTACGAAAGTGATGGAAGTGGTTGATCATCGATGTCATATTTTTTTAATCCCAGACTTCCTGTGCTTTGCAGGGCTTTTTGTTTTGTGAAAGGAAATTGTTTGGTGTATCTCATAAGTATATGTGATGGTTGATATTGAGGCTATCTTGGATCTGTAGACTGTGATTATGTGGAATTTTTTTAGTTTAGTTGAACTTCCAGTTTTCCATTGTTTCTACAAAGTTGAAATTTAAAAAAGGAATTAAATACCTTACAATTTTTGTTATGAGTCATCACAAGGTAAAGATAATTTGTTTTGTAATCAAGCGTTCTGTATCATGTAAATATATAGTTAAAAGGGTTTTTACAGCCTTTGTTATCCCCCTTCCTCTTTAAAAATAGTAAATTCTTTACTTTTTTAATTTTATTCACTTTATAAGTTTAACTTTCAAATTAGTAAATTTGCATCTTTATTGATGGAAGAAACCTGTAGGTACATTTTCTATTTTTAAAATAAAGAATATTGATTGTAACTGTTTAGTAATGGTAAAACTTTAAAAACAGAATATTCTTGTTTATATTTAAACCACTACATTAAAACTGTTTCCATTGTATTTCTGATGTTACTTATATACTCCTATTGATATTTTTCAACCAAATTGGATCTTAATAAGGGATTACATTCTAAAGTTTTTTTTTTGTTTGTGTGTGTGTATGTGTGTTAAGATTAATTTTTTAAAAAAGGGTGGAGGGAGAGAAAAACACAAAATACTATGTACATCATTGTTTGATAAATTCATAATTGCATGAACATTTGTTTATCAGAGAACCTTAGTTTATTTTCTAAAACTCTTTCACCATATTTTTCACACTTCATTTTTGTGTGTGTGTTGCTTCAACATTTTTGAGCAGTGATTGTAATGTGAAATTTATGACCAGTGAAAAATTGTAATTGTGTATGTTCATTTAAATGGTTTTTTTTTTTAATTTAACATAGTTCTTTTAAATAAGGTAACATGCAACATCTTTACAAATTTTAAACACCTCAAACTTTTTGAGATAACTTTGTTGTTATTAAAACACTAGCAACACAACCAGATGGCTCTCATTCCAAATTATGCTTTTTGTTTATACATGTGTAAAATAAAATTTTTCATGTGCAAGTATTTTGATTTGAAAATTACAAGTTTTAATAATATACATTAATCAAAATTTAATAATGGTATCATTTAGAACATTCATTACCACTTGTTCTGGGCTATACTAAAATTAATCACATTTCTATATCAATTTATTTGTAAGATAATTAAAGAATAAGAGTTCCCTGTGTTGTGTTTTGTAGAATTAAAATGAAAATATTTTTAATGTCTAAAAAGAAAGCATTTTTTTTTAAATGCAGGTTGTACAATTCAGCATGTAATAAAGAACAAAATTGTATTTTTTTTTTTTTTTTTTTTTTTTTTTTTCCCATTTTGAATACAGTATGTGAACGGTTAAAATTTTTTAGTTTTGATGAATCCATAGAAATTTATTTGGATTTTACTGAACAAAATGTGATAAAGCTAAAATAAAGTTTTAAATATAAATGGAAAATTAAAGAATTTTTTGTGTGTTTATTTTTTGTCATTCATACTTTACAGTGCCACGAGATTTTTCAGGAAAAACACTTGGATTTTGATTATTTCTTTCATGCCTTTGTTACCACTGAAAATCTTCCAGGTAATATACTGCCCTTCTGAATTATGAGGAGAGGGAGGAGAGTAAATTTAATAGATTAGTAAAAATGTTTCATTTACCCGGAATGCAGTAAGAAATTGGTGCATATCTCGCGATTGGAGAATTTCTTTCTTCTGCATTCCTTGTGATCTTCAGTGTCTTGTCCGATAAGAATCTCCAGGAAAGCTCAGTATGCTTCATCAAAAATGAAATAGTGCTTGACCCCAAGTTCAACTCCTGTGCTTGAAATGTCTTGCATGACAGTTTATAAGATCTTGATGATGATTACCCTATTAGTGTGTTGACCGGATACTCTTTTTACCATGTTTAACAACAATGTTAATGTAGAGTAAAGTTCACTACTGTGACAAATATTTTACAGAGAACTTATTGATTTTTCCTTAAATTGTCGAATTTAACTATCACTCCAGACATTGGCAAAAACTGGAAAGGTTAAAAATCACTGGAGATAGTATTCCTATAAGAACATAGTTTACATTGTGCAATATATCTGTCAGTACCTCACACTATTGCTGAATATCAGCAAGTATTCAGCCAGTTAAATAAGCAGAAACTCGAATTTTAAAGTAGTTTGTCAAGTGTTATTTTCAATGATGTTCACTGTATAAAATCAAGCATGACTAAGTGTTGGGAACAAAAGTTTAATGCAAATTTTTTAAGCAAAGTGAAATAGTTCTCATAGTTCAAACTACTTTTGCTGTGTTACTTAATTACAGTTAAGTTGGGTTAGTTTTAAGTTAATTCCCTTAATTACTAGAAAAATTCCACTTTTCTCCCACCCCTCTCCATATAATTGCTATATACCTAAATGTTGGCACACTATGCAGATCTACTGGATTGTTTTCCCCTAGAATTTTGTCTGGTATATAGAAATTGCTACCAAAATATTTTCAATGATTGGAAGTTTATTTAGTTAAAATCAACCACAGTGAGACCTTAGTTATATAGTTAAAATCATTAAATCCAATAAAATCTCTGTAAAAGTTTAAAAAAGACTAACCATTTTAGCGCTTTCGGTAGCTAAGTTGTTGCCATCTTCGGAACTGAGCTCGCTCCATGCCTCACCAACTCGAGCCAAGTCTCCTCTATCTGCGCATGCATCATGTCGTTGACGGCTCATTATTCTTAAAGGCCTATATTCAGATAGATTTAGTAGCTACTGTCTAGTTAGTAAATTTAGTAAGGTCGATTCAGATAGAATTTGGAAGCGGAGATACTAAACACATGACCAAAACAAGCTGCTAAAATCAGATGACAAAACATGGTGCTAAATCACGTGACTAAACAAACGTAAGCCTGGAACAAGCGCTCTGATTGGTCTACTAGCTTACCTGTTAACTTTTCCCTCATTTTCCCTTTGGTGTTAGTAACATGTTTAGTAGTAAATGTATCTGAATTCCTATTTATTAATATTTAGTATCCCCGCCCAGTTATTAACTTAGTTGCTACTAAACTTATTGTTCAGTTACTAAATCTATCTGAATAAGTCCCAAAGTCCAAGTTAAAATTGTGTGATGAAGTCCAGTCCGAGAATGGAAGATTATGTCAGAAGATGTGCATAATAGATGACTTTTGCTGCTCAATGAAGGACTTCAAAAATGCAACTAACTTTTCTTTATTAGTATAAACACATCTTTATGAACAATTGGTTAAATGGATTAAAAACTAAAAAAAATGTATAATAAAATGACTGTCTTCCATAAACCATTATTAACAATTCTGATAACAGCAGCAAACATCTAACAAAGAGTGGAAGACAGCCTTCCATCTATGAAGCACATATCTATATACCAGCACACTGAAACCATTCTATTATATATTAAACAGAAAAGGTTAATTTAACAGTTACTGCAAATTATGCATGCAGAGCTACTCAAAATAATTTGCATAAAGAAAACAAGGTCTGAAATTTACCTGACACTAAGAACATGAATGAAAAGCATTACCAGGAATTATAGCTTATAGTCTTAAATCAAAATAAAATAAGGTCAGAAAATTATCTATAGGTTTGCACAATTAAAGGTCAGAAATTTACCTGTAGTCATTTAATTTTCAAGTCTAGAATCAAGGTCAGAAGTTTGCCTATAGGTTTATGCAATTTGCCTGTCAATCTCTGGTATTTATTCAGAAGCTGAACTATGAAACAACTCAACTCTACCTTATGTTTAAGAAGGAAAAATCTAGTTTAAGAGGTACATTTAATTTATGATGTTTACACCAAAGCTAAAGGTACATTTAAATTTTAAGAAACTTTACTACTTTTAGATAGCTCTGCTTTTTTTTTTCACTTAAATAAAATAAAAACTTTGGATATTACAAAGTTTTCAAAAAAATAAAGTAAGGCCTCAGCTGGCCTTTTGTTGGATGACACAAAGCCTGGGAAAAACACTGGGCAGGCAACCATTTACTTTTTTAAAATTTATTTATGTTTTAATTTTAGAACAATTTTATTAGAAACTGATTTTTATCACACTGACCCAACAAATGCCCCCTTTTCCCATGCTCTGTATCAGCCAAACAACCATTCGCAATAGAAAGAAAATTTTTCAAAAGATAAAGTCTTTGTGAACAGGTCGGCTACATTTTCCTTGCCTGACACATATTTTAGATCAAATTTCTTAATATTTTCTTTTACATAGTAACTTCTTGTATCTGTGTATTTAGTGCGACTATTTTCAACATCATTTTTAGAGAAAAAGAGTGTGCTCTGATTGTCACAATAAACAACTGGCTTCTCTATTTTTACATTTAGTAATGTTAAATCATCAAATATTCTTAGCAACCAGCACAGTTCTTTTATTGAATCCGATAGTGCAACATACTCTGCCTCCATACTTGATAAAGCTGTACATTTTTGTTTTCTAGAACTCCAGATTACTGGTACTTCATCAAGAAATAGGACATGGCCACTAATTGATTTTCTGCTTACTAAATCTGATGCCCAACTTGCATCCGTATAAACTCTTAATTGATTATTTGAATTTCTGGATAAATTAATAGAAAAATGCTGGGTATTTATTACATACTGAAAAACTTGACACAAATACTTTCAGTGTGTCCATGAAGGTTGACTTGAAAATTGTGATAGAGCTATTACTGAATACTGAATATCTGGTCTTGTTCGGGAAGCAAGATATAAAAGGCATCCTACCAGTTCTCTGTAAGGCACATCTTTAGCCTCTTCTTCTGAATTTTGAGTTAGTGTTACACCTAAGGGCAGTGGCACTTTACATTTAACTTTAGGTATATCCTTAAATTCTTCAGCTAGTTTTAAAATATATTTATGTTGGTGCATGAACAGTTTACCATCAATTTCTGAAAACTCTACACCCAAAAAATTCTGGATTTTGCCCAAAACTTTAACTTCAAATTTAGACTTTATTAACGTTACAACTTCTTTAAGGATTATTTCATCCTCGGCAAACACAGCCAAGTCATCAACATATACTAGTAGTATTGCTTTAAGTTTATATGTATAAACACAGTTACAACTTTGAATTTTTGTAAAGCCTAATTCATTAAAAGTATTGTCCAACTCCAAGAACCATTCCCTTCCAGCTTGACGCAGCCCATATAATGCTTTGTGTAATTTCATAACATACGATTCCTTACCCTTTTCATGAAAACCCTCTGGTTGTTCCAAGTATATTTTTTCATTAAGGGTCGCATACAGATATGCACTTTTAACATCCAAGTGTAAATGAACCCAATTTTTGTTTATTCCAAAGATTGTAAAAATAATTCTAACAAGAGAAAAGGAAATCACTGGTGAAAAGGTATCAAAATAGTCAATGCCCCCTATTTGTCGAAATCCTTGTGCGACAAGCCGAGCTTTAAAAATTTTTACTCTTTGAGGCTTTCCCTCTTTTAATGTAAATACCCATCGACTCCCCAGGACTCTTGCCTTTCCTGGTCTAGGCACTAGTTCAAATACTTTTCTCTCTCTCAGGGTTCCTAACTCTGATTCCATGGCCTTTTTCCACTCTAACTTTTCTGGAAAATCCTGGGATTCTTTATAGGATCTGGGGATTTTTATTGCTACACAATGAGCTTCTGCATCCGAAGATTCACCCCCCTCATCATCCCCACCGGCACTGGGAGAGGTTTCAACTTTCCCGTTGAAGTAAACTTGAACTCTGCAGGATCATGAACTATACCCTTCTGTTGGCAGTATTCTTCAACCTCTCTGTTACTTCTTAACCGAACATTTTGTTCAGGATAATAGTAGACATCAACTCGATCTGCAGAGGCTCCTTTTTTCCGAGTTAACTCCACCCGTTTCCAGTCTGCCACAGGGGATGATGACTGAGGCGGATCAGTAACATTTTCAGAATTTGGAGGAATGTTAAATAGATTTACATTTACTTCATGAGATTCCCTGCTATCTACGTCAAATTTAAAACTATCTTCATTTATTTTAACATGTTTAGTTTCATCTATTAAAGTTGTACCTGGGTACCAAATCCGATATCCCTTAGTACTAGAGGCATATCCCACTAGTATGCCCTGTTTGGCTCTTTTATCAAATTTATTTTTGCGTTTATGAATGTGAACAGACGCTTTACTACCTATTACTTTTAAATGAGCTACTGAAAATTTTCTACCTATCCATAGATTTAAGGGTGCTTTGCCTTTTAACTTTTTATGGGGAAAAAGATTTTTGAGATAATTTTGTGTACAGACCAATTCTGCCCAAAGCGGTTGAGGTAACTTTGTTTCAAACAGTAAAGCTCGGACACCATCCAAAAGAGTTCGATTATACCTTTCTGCAACCCCATTCATTTGGGGGGAGTATGGATTTGTATGTTCATGGATGATGCCATGTTCTTGGAGAAAGGTTTCAAATTGATGAGAACAAAATTCACCACCTTGGTCTGTCCTAATTCGTTTAATTTCCCTACCCATTTGTTTTTCAACTAATGATTTGTATAATTTAAAAAAGTGAAAGGCTTGATCTTTACGTTGTAAAATGTATAGAAATGAGTAGCGAGAGAAGTCGTCAACAATGGATAAAAAGTACCTGGCACCCCCCAGAGAAGGGACTGGAGTTGGACCAAAAATATCTAAGTGTAAAAGCTGAAGAATATCAGTAGTTTCAATGTCATCCTTTGCAGGAAAATCTTTTCTCGTGCTTTTAGCAAAAGTACAGGACTCGCATTCTTGACCATTACCATCAAGTTTATCTAAACCAGTGACATTATTAGATTTAGAAAATTGTACAAGTGTTTTTGTATTAAAGTGGCCAAATCTGGAGTGCCACTTCATGACGTTTTTATCTATGATAAAAGCCCCACCTGATTCTACATGTTGTAAGGAATTTACAGAAAAACAATAAAACCTATCTTTAAGGGGGGCACTTAATATTTCTTGATTATCTTTGTAGACTAATGCTTTGTCCCTAAGGAAACAAATTTGAAAGTTTTCTTCACATAAACACCGGACTGAGATTAAATTCCTGCACATATCAGGTGCAAAGTAAACATTTTGTAACACTAAATTTTGAAGAACAGTACCTGAATTAAGCTGCAAATGAACTTCACCGATACCTTGGATGCTAGTTGTTCCTTCAGCAATAATCGCACTGCTCTCAATGGGGCAAAAGGTCTTGAAAGCATCCCTTTGTGTGAAAGAATGATTTGTGGCTGCACTATCCAAGACGCACTCCATAATGGGGCTTTGAGTAACTAAGGCTGCAAAGTGTGCTTGTTTCTCATTATCCTCTTTGTGTTTCTGCCGGTTTCGAGGATTTCCTTGCATTCCAGAATTCGCTTTCTGCAGGCTTCGCTGGAGTTTAAAACAAGTCCTTTTTAAGTGTCCTAATTTGCCACAGTGGGAACATATCACCTCCTTCCGGGACCATGCATTTCGCTTCTTAACCGACACCAGAGCTTGGCGATTGGTATTGTCAGCAACTTTACACTTTTGCCGATCATATTCAGCCAGCAGTTGTCGGCGGATTTCTACAGTGGTAAATTCTGGATCTGGTAGTCTGTAAAGTTGAACCACTAGGTTTTCATACTCGGGTGGGAGGTTCTCCAGGAGTTGAAATGCCACCTCGTCGTCTGAAAGTTGTTTTCCGGCCATATTTAAATCCTTCGCAGCATCTATAACTCGTCCGATGTATCCTTCCATTCCATCTGCACTATCATACCTGAGGCTGATAAATTTTCGTCTTAAGGCAGCGACACGAGCTCTGCTGCTTGGCTCGAAAGCATTCTTGAGTAATGTCCAAGCCTCTGCTGGTGTATGCGCTTCATATAGGAGACTTTTTAGACTTTCTTCAATACTCAGACATATAATGGCTAGAGCCTTTTTTTCTTTTCGAATATCCCGCACAACCGGGCCTTTAGAATCGTCCGGTTTGTGTTCGGCAGTCTCTTGAGTGGGAATTTCACTTTGGTAATCTGAGGAAAATTCGGAGAGGTCTTGACTGGCCAGCAGCAAATTAATATTATATTTCCACTGTTTAAAGTTATCACGATTTAACTTTGGAAAGTTGAATGATGACCCTGGGTTAACGTCTCCAGAAGATGCCATGGGTCGTTACTGTCAGCATCTGCTACCATGTCAGAAGATGTGCATAATGGATGACTTTTGCTGCTCAATAAAGGACTTCAAAAATGCAACTAACTTTTCTTTATTAGTATAAACACATCTTTATGAACAATTGGTTAAATGGATTAAAAACTAAAAAAAATGTATAATAAAATGACTGTCTTCCATAAACCATTAGTAACAATTCTGATAACACAGCAGCAAACATCTAACAAAGAGTGGAAGACAGCCTTCCATCTATGAAGCACATATCTATATATCAGCACACTGAAACCATTCTATTATATATTAAACAGAAAAGGTTAATTTAACAGTTACTGCAAATTATGCATGCAGAGCTACTCAAAATAATTTGCATAAAGAAAACAAGGTCTGAAATTTACCTGGCACTAAGAACATGAATGAAAAGCATTACCAGGAATTATAGCTTATAGTCTTAAAGCAAAATAAAATAAGGTCAGAAAATTATCTATAGGTTTGCACAATTAAAGGTCAGAAATTTACCTGTAGTTATTAATTTTCAAGTCTAGAATCAAGGTCAGAAGTTTGCCTATAGGTTTATGCAATTTGCCTGTCAATCTCTGGTATTTATTCAGAAGCTGAACTATGAAACAACTCAACTCTACCTTATGTTTAAGAAGGAAAAATCTAGTTTAAGAGGTACATTTAATTTATGATGTTTACACCAAAGCTAAAGGTACATTTAAATTTTAAGAAACTTTACTACTTTTAGATAGCTCTGCTTTTTTTTTCACTTAAATAAAATAAAAACTTTGGATATTACAAAGTTTTCAAAAAATAAAGTAAGGCCTCAGCTGGCCTTTATTTGTTAGATGACACAAAGCCTGGGAAAAACACTGGACAGGCAACCATTTACTTTTTTAAAATTTATTTATGTTTTAATCTTTAGAACAATTTTATTAGAAACTGATTTTTATCACACTGACCCAACAGATTATGCATGGGCGTAATCTGGGGGGTCACAATTATCTTGCATTCAAATACTTTTTTGTGTGAGGATAACAAAAAAAAGTCCGGGTCATAAAGGTGACGTTCGAACCACACAAAAAAATAATGCTCAAATATTATACAAATCCATAAGCATTTTCTGGTGGTGCGTTCCCTACAATTTTAAGATTTTGGCAGAAATTACAACATACGTTTGGCAGAACATGCAATGGTTGATTCCAGTTGAAAGAAAAAAAGGTACTAATTTAAAAGTTTTTTTTTTTCCTTTACTAAATACAAATTTAAAATGAAATTATTTCATCATTTTTTCCTTAAGCTACAATCAATCATTGTACGTAAATTTTTATCAAAATCTCGTTAAAAACTTGTAGGAAATGTGCCACCCATGGAGATATATTACAGGAGTGGACACTCTGCATAGCTGCTATGTTGAATTTTTGGTACCTCAAATAAGTTTCAATTATGTAAACATTGAAAACTAGTGACGTGCAGCGATCCTAGTGGCAAAAGAATAAAGCATTTCCCGTGCTGATTGATAACTAATTTTACTTGTTTTTAATTTTCCGACCTAGCATGTGAACGAGATTATTAATGTGAGCACTAAATTTAAATATTTTTTTTGCTGTTGCTTGCATGGTTGCCTTAGTAACAAAAGAAAAAAAAATGTTATATTTGTTAATATTTTTTTTGAGTGTGTGTACCATGAGTGCGTATATCGTGGCTCGCAGAAAAGTTTTCGTCATCCACGGTATATATTTACATTAGAAAATGGCTTTGAATTCATTACTGAGTTTTTTATATAGCATGAATTTAATATTTTAATGAGTTTTTTAGCGGCAATTTAAAGCTGTGTTATGATTTATCTCAGCATGAAATAAATGTAAATACTGCTTGTTTGAGTGTGATCGTCATTATAAACACCTTTTAAATATTACGTTCACACATACTATACATTCTTCTAAATTTACTATTTCTTAAAATACAGCTTTTGGACAAAATAACACGACATTACATACATGATATTACTTCGCTTCCAAATTATTGCCTATATTAATTATGAAATAGTATTTTAATTATGTAATTAAAACACATCTGAAGCCAGAAATTATTATATATCACATTCATAAGTTTATATATTTAATTTTTTTAAGTTCTGCTAATTCAACCATCTCCATTTACTTCGCCTCGATGGAAATATAAACAACCTAGATGTACAGTTACCCAGTGTACGTAGCGCCATCTGTTTGCAACAACAGTGGTATCCAACTTTCTAAGAGAAGTGTCCCCTCCTATAAATTTGCCTTCCTGGTGCCACCAGAAATTGTTGATGACTTTAAAGAATATTTGAGCATTATTTTTTTTGTGCTTCAATACATAAGAATTTGAGCTATTACATTTAGAAACAGACCATTTTAAAAATGTCAAAAATTAACGTAAAAAAGTGAATTTTTTGAAATTTCAGGAAACTAGAGCAAATGCGTGATATGGAAGATGTAAACTAATCTTTTCTTTTTAGTATCCTAAATTCACAACTTCTCTGCGGTATGAGGAGTTGAAAAAACGAATTTAGTTTTTCCCTCAATGTAAACGTAACGCAGTTTTTGAACGAGTCATATCTATAGCTCACGGAGATTTTAAAACGGGGCCAGAACTTTAAAATCATTATCCAATACTCGATGGAGTCACCGTGGCGAAGCTTTGCGTCCAGTTACGGCAAATTTTAAAGAAATTCTAGACACACTTGTTGAAATCGTAGAAACTGATCCTCAGTCTGGTCCTGAAGCTAATGGATTGCTGAACTGCATGTAAAGTTTCAACTTCATTTTCTGTGTAAAGCTTTTGGAAAGAATATTGATTAGAATTAATATTCTTTCAAAATAACTCCAATCTCCGGATATACTGTTCTACTGCCAATGAAAAGGTGCTCTCAACAAGATCAGAATTAATAAATTTACATAGAGACGAAAACTGTAACTTAGTATGGGATGAGTGCGAAAAACTTACCTCAGAATTAAATCATATAAATGATTTACCTAATAAATGCAGAACTGAAGTTGTTAGGTCTGAAAATTGAAGATATGCATGCACAATGCTAATGCAACGACAGAGCTGCAGCTATGCGTGACTGTGTCGTTCATCAGATGCCATTACAAACAAAAATCTAACTGACAACAATTTAAGTTTTAATTAGTACGACATACAGCATCAATAAAGATGATTTAACATGTGCGATCAAAATGTTTTTAAATGGAAACCCTACTGATACTCTCGAAAGCAGACAGAGTTTTATGAAAATTAGGAATGTTAAATTGTGGCTTTGAAAATTTGTATTTCTTGTACAATATATTTTTAACCATTCCTACAAATACAGCTTCATGTGAAAGGAGCTTTTTTTCCTTTTGAAGGTTGAAAACATATTTGCATTTAACATCACGACTGGAAAGACTGAGCCATTTGGCATTACTGTATATAGGACAAAACAGAGAGATAAATACACAATTATGGACGAATTTAACTCGGACGCAACAATTCGAGGCAGACTGCACACATGCAATTTTTTGTACCTAAATTTTATGGTAGACTGAATTTTTCATTATATGGAATTATGGTAATTTCTTAAATATTGTAAGTGATTCTAATTTACTTTCAATACTTTCCAACTAAGCTGAAATGGTTTATTATATAAGTTTGTCTCTCAGTACATCCGTCTGTACTCTAACTGCCGTAAAAACAGAGGGTGTTTACACGTTTTTAGAATGATTTCGAGGCCTTATAATTGATGTTTAAAATTTAAAAAATATATAATCATGTTTAAAACAATATCGACTATAAAGCAGAAGCCTATTCAGGAATTATTTGCAGGTTTCCATTTTTTTTTTTTTAAATTACTTATTTTTATGAATTTCAGCGTCTATTTTGTGAATTTTCATAATTTTGTGTCATTTAAAAAAAAAAAAAATTATTTTTAACAACTTTTTTTTCTTTAATGGGCGGGTACTTTGCCGATTAGGCATTGTCCCTGACAACGGCCCGAAGGTGTTGGCCACTTTATTATGGGGGCACCTAGTAGGTGGGCCAAAGTCTCCCCCTATGAAAGGACGGACATGACAACCACGCCTAGTCGGGGATCGAACCCTGGCAGCCGGGAGTTGAACCCGAAACCGGAGTACGGTGCTTTACCCGCCATACAATTCGGTCGGTATTTTTAACAACTAAAGTTAGCGATTTTTAACAGCTTTTATATTTAACACCACGTCTATGCATTTACTTAATATTTAGATGGTAACTTGCTCGATTTTCCCACAATAAAATTAAAACCAGCAAAATTGCGGTTAACAAAATTTGGCCATACTGGGAGAAAAATCATAGATTGTATTACTTTTTATTAAATAAAATGTTCTAAAGGAACACTACTGCCGTTAAGCAGTAGAAATTTTGTTCTTATAAAATTTATCAATTCTTAGGAAAAGGAGCCTGGAGTTAGCAGATTTTATTTGTACACGATAAACTAGTTAGTTCCTATAAAACTTCTTAATTCTAATGGTCTGGGCTAAAAAATTTAAACCTTTTTTTATTTTTATTTTTGTGAGGGGAGGGGAGAAGAAGAAAGCATTTCTTGGAAGAGTTTTCTTTTACTAATAAATTTAAATTTAAAATATAAAAATTACTAATTACTCTTTTTGTCTGATGTTGGAAAGAAAGTACAAAAATATACATGGCATTCGTGATTGAATGCCAAGATAGCACGTTCGATTTTCAAAGTACCCCGTAGATCAATGTGTACTGGTGGTAATGTGTGCATCTTAAATTTGTGGTTCCAAAAGTCCTCTGCCAGCCTCACCATGGCACAGCGGTTATGTCACTAAAAATGGTAGATGGCCGAAGTGTGAAGGTTCCGGGTTCGGGTCCCATCGCGCGGCTGTCGACCTAACCGTTCGGAGTTTTCCCGTGGTTTTCTCCGAAACTAGCGTAAATGTGGGTTAAGACACCCAAGGTGGGCACCCGCCCTTCTGTAGTCGTTCGGACATGGATTTATAAGTGGGCTTCAGGACAAGCACACAAATCCGAAATGCATGTTCATAAACAAACAAAGTCCTCTGCCCAGTTATTAACAACTTTGAAAGGCACAAAAGTTTATAAATCTCTTAAACTTGTGATGAGTCCAAGCAGCAGCGCCATAAAGTGTACCTGCTAAAGTCCGCTATTTCTGGACGGCGAGAGATATAGTCATAAAGTTCCCAGAATTATTGGGGGGGGGGGGGCTCGGGCTCCACCTATAATTACACACATAGATAAATATACATACCTACACACACACACACATATATATATATATATATACAGGGTGGTTATTAATTAACGTGAGGTGTTCAGAGCCCTCTAGCGAGTAAAGTATTGGACGAAACCTAACCAAATTTGATGAGCATGCATAGTAGACCATGGGATTTGTATTTAAAAAAAAAAAAAAAAAAAAAAAAGTTCAAAAATTTGCCACTGGGGCAATTTTGGCGCTGTAAAATTGCCCAAGAAGTCCCCTGATCTCAATCCTTGCGATTTTTGATTGTGGGGATTTCTTAAAGATGTTGTTTATCAAGGACATGTCTCCGATATCGCAACGTTAAAGGATCGAATAACGTTACACGTGAGGCAAATCAACTCTGATATGCTGCGAGCGGCAGTAGAAAATGTCGTGCATCGTATGCAGTTCTTGGAATTTACCAATGGTGCGCATATTGAACCAAATTTGTAAGTAAAATTGATTTTTGCTGTATTGTTTGTCAATTAACCATTAAATATTTACGGTAATGCACTTTCGCAGCGCCAAAATTTCCCCAGTGGCAAATTTTGAACTTTTTTTTTTTTTTTTTTTAATTAAAATCCCATGGTCTACTATGCATGCTCATCAAATTTGGTTAGGTTTCGTCCAATACTTTACTCGCTAGAAGGCTCTGAACACCTCACGTTAATTAATAACCACCCTGTATATACAGGGTGTCCAGCCTTAATGTGACCCAATAGCTAATTCCCGAACCATTCGGTTTAGATATGCACTTCCAATTTGAAAAATGTTTTAAAAAAGGTAAAGAATGTTTTTACGTGCTTTTCGAACCAAAAAACCCATTTAGAAAAAAATTACAAAAATTAAATTTTTATACGGTCCCCAGGTCCTATCACTTATATTTAGGTAAAGATGCAGTACACAAAAACAAAGTAAACACAAAAAGTTTCTTTTATTACGATAAAAACTGACCAAGTTATGGAACTTTGAAAATCATACATTTCATCCATTTTCTCTGCCAATTTCAAGAAGCTAGTAAGGGACTGTCTCCAAAGTGAAATTAATTGGAACTCTGCCATGAAACATTCGCTCTTGCACGTCACTCTTATGTAAATCGTTTTTAAATTTAAAAGTACACACATTACGTTAATATTACAATAACTGAGTACTTAAGAAACAAAATTTATTCTGTGTACGTGTAAAACATAGATAAAATAAAATATTTTGGACGAAGAAAACTTTTCAAAAGCAGTTCCAAAAACTTAGACTTATTTGCCTGCGGCTTCAGACTGATTTGCTGCAGTACTGATCATGGCAAATGTTAAAAATCTGTTGTGTAGTCGCTTGCAATTGCATACAGTCGTATTCTAATATTACGAATTCTAGTATAGGAGAACGAGATGTATACAAATGAAGAATACTGCGAAATGGTACTGTTGTATGGGCAGTGTAATCGAAATAAGAGAGAGGCGGCAAGACTTTATGCCATTAAATTTCCCAGTCGAAGACATCTATCTTATTGTACAATTGCCCGTGCTGTTCAACGCTTGTATAGAACTGGGAGTTGTCATAGATGTAATCCCTTGTCTCGTGCCACACCTTCAAGCTTGCGGATACCCGCTGAGGATGTTCTAGGATATGCCCTGGCTCATCCTGAAAGTAGTGTCCAGGATATTAGCAAGGCTTGTTCCTACTCAAAATCGACGGTGTGGAACATATTACATACATACAGTGCATTTCCTTATCGTCCAGTCCTGGTGCAGGCGCTAATGCCTGGAGACCAGCTGTATACATCTCGTTCTGCCATACTAGAATTCGTAATATTAGAATACGGCTGTATGCAATTGCAAGCGACTACACAACAGATTTTTAACGTTCGCCATGATCAGTATCGCAGCAAATCAGTCTGAAGCTGCAGGCAAATAAGTCTATTTTTTTGGAACTGCTTTTGAAAAGTTTTCTTCGTCCAAAATATTTTATTTTATCTATGTTTTACACGTACACAGAATAAATTTTGTTTCTTAAGTACTCAATTATTGTAATATTAACGTAATGTATGTACTTTTAAATTTAAAAACGATTTACATAAGAGTGACGTGCAAGAGCGAAAGTTTCCTGGCAGAGTTCCAATTAATTTCACTTTGGAGACGGTCCCTTACTAGCTTCTTGAAATTGGCGGAGAAAATGGATGAAATGTATGATTTTCAAAGTTCCATAACTTGGTCAGTTTTTATCGTAATAAAATGAAACTTTTTGTGTTTACTTTGTTTTTGTGTACTGCATCTTTTCCTAAATATAAGTGATAGGACCTGGGGACCGTATAAAAATTTAATTTTTGTAATTTTTTTCTAAATGGGTTTTTTGGTTCGAAAAGCCCGTAAAAACATTCTTTACCCTTTTTAAAACATTTTTTAAACTGGAAGTGCATATCTAAACCGAACGGTTCGGGAATTAGCTATTGGGTCACATTAAGGCTGGACACCCTGTATATATATATAGATAGATATATATAACTAATAAGTAAAACACAAAACATACTACAAATAAGACATATCTCGCATAAAAATATAACAGCTATTAGCAAGAATTAGAAACCAGATTTTGAAGCCAAATAAAGTGCAAGAATTATTGTGATAATATAATGGAACGGAAATTATAACCACTGTCACCATCGTCAGGGGCCACAAACAGTGGATTATAATTTACAGCAAACCAAATAGTAGGGTTTCGGTTGTGTGGCATATCAGAAGAGATATTAACTCCACACATCTGGGCCCTACCCTACTATATAAAGGAAAGAAGAAATCAAAAAGATAACAAAAATTAGAAATAGGAATTATAATTTTACTTACCAGACCTTGAGCACATGGAAATTTCATTTGAACAATTGATATGTGTTGCCAATGCTAAGAATTGTAAAAAGTGAAAAATGGTGTTGCCACTAAGTAAAAGTGGAAAGAAGAAAGCATAGGAGTTGCCAAATACTAAAAGGTAATATTATTAAATTTTAAGAATATCCAGGTATATTAATATAATAAATATATATTGAATAATAATAAATTAAAATGATTGAATAAAATAAATAGTATAGCAAAATTAAATATAACATATTGTTTAAAAAATATAATGATTATTATTATTGACAAAGTATGTATAAGTTATTGTATGACAGAAGATTAATCTAATAAATAAGAAAAAAATAAAAAATAATGTTTAGGACAGAATAATCACAATATAGGAACCCCGTTTTTTTTTTTTTTTTTTTTTTTTTTTTTTTTTTTTTTAATTCCTCCAGATATATATATGCATGCGGAGGGGGTGGACTTTCATGTATTTTTGGGGGGGGCTTTTTGTTTGCGTTTTTCATTTGTGTTTTTTTTATAATTTTATTATAAAAAAAATTTTAGATAAATTTAACTAATTAATGCTTTTATTCTTCTTAATTTTTATTAATATATTATATGATATTTTTTTAAAATATTTTTTATTTTTTATATTAATTTAAATATTAATTAAATAAATATAAAAATAAATATTTTTTATATTATTAATCAAATCTTATTATTATTATTTTACTTTATTAATACATTATAATATTTTTTTTTTAGTTTTTTTTTTAATTTAAATAATATATATTTTTGATTAACCATATATATTTTTTATACAATATTTTTTTTTTATAAATTTTATAATTAATTTATTACTATTTATATTTTATTTTTTTATAATTAATTACTTTATTATTCATTTGATAATAAAATATTATTAAATTAATCATTATAAAAAATAATCGGAATTAAATTAAACTAATATTAAATTTTTATATTTAAAACTAATTAATTATATATAAATATTTAGATAATTATATTCTATTTTATTAATTTATTATTAGTTTTAAAAATATTTAAATTTATTTATATATTAAATTATAATTAATAATTTTAATTATATTAATAAAATAAAATTTATATAATATATATTCAATCTTAATTGTATAAAAAATATTTTTATTTTTATGAATTTTTAAATTTATAAAAATTAATATACATATATATTTTAAATTTTTAATTGAATATAAATTTAAAATATTAAAAAATTTATAATAATATTAATATTATTATATATATAATTTTAAAAAATACATTTATAATTTATAATATCATTATTATTAATTATATATTTTAAATTAAATAATAAATTATTAAAAATTAATACAAAAATTTTATTATTTTTTAATCTTATAGAATTATTAATATTAATATAAAATTATATATATATTTATTTAAACAAATTTATTTTTTTTTTAGTTTTCTTTATTTAATCTTATTTTTATTATTTTTTTTTTATATTTTATTTTTTTTTTTATATAATATTAGATCTTGATGCGTCCAAACTCGTCCTTTCTGAGCCGGAAGTACACTTGTGCTTGGGGAGGTATACGTGGCATGTACAGGAGAGGGGGGTGCACTTACATTTACAACTTATATGATGAGGAAGATGAATCCTTCAACCCTGTTACTTATATTTTTCACTTTTTTACTTTTTTCCTAATGTTCTCACATTTTTATTTGGTCGCCAAATTGGTGGTGGAATTTCCACAATTCACCTATTCATTTTTCCCTTCCCTCAACATCTATTCCCTTATTTGTTCATTTCCGTACATTTTTGAGGACTTGCTTTTATTAAACCTTCCATGGGCGCAAACTTTTGTGCCTAAATTCTGTTTGAGCATACCGCATGTTTTAGTCGGCCTTCAGGTGGTCACTAATGAACGGTTTTTCTGCAGATTTTTCTGGAATCCTCTGGAACCTGCAGATTTTTCTGGAATCGCACTTTCTTAATAAAGGCTTTTTATCTGCATTGGGGCTGTATACAAATTTCTGCACATTACCTACAGGCTCAACCTAACAGTACATTACGTACAATTCCCCCTTCCCCTCAAGAATAGCCCCTCTTTAGCCCGGAATAGCAATTTATCATTCTCTCCCCTACATCCAGGCCAGCGGCTAGTTCGTTGAATGACCCAGATGGCGCACTATTACGGCGGAGAATTTTCACAGAAATGTAGACTCAATAGTTTTGTTCATAGCTAATTTATTTTTCATCAAATATTTTTTTTCTTTTTATTGAAAAATAAGTAAACACTTTGAGAATGCATCTCCCGTTTACGAAATTCGTTTATCTTAATTAGAAAATATTTTACGGCTGTTCAAACACAAAAAACCTGTTTTTCCCAACTTTAATTGAATATTAAAAATATTAATAGAACTGATTTCAAAATTTTAGAAATTAAATAATCTGTATCGCATTAATATTTTGGCAAGGAAAAAAAACTGATTTAAAATAACAAAAATTGTAGACGTAGGACGAGAAAATACACTTCCCGTAGGTTAACATGGGAAGTCTCAGTTTCGTTTTCTACCAGCGTATGTCGCCTTAAGGCGACTCGAGTCTAAGAGTAAGTCTTTTGAGTCGAAAACTATCGAGTCTACATTTCTGTGAAAATTCTCCGCCGTAATAGTGCGCCATCTGGGTCATTCAACGAACTAGCCGCTGGCCTGGGTGTAGGGGAGAGAATGATAAATTGCTATTCCGGGCTAAAGAGGGGCTATTCTTGAGGGGAGGGGGGAATTGTACGTAATGTACGTATGAGCAGGGGAAAAGAAATTCTACTCTGGGTTGGCATAGCGTAGGCACGCTGGGTTGGGACCAAAGCACATATACGGTAAGCACGCTCACTTAATGTTAAAATCCGGCCGCACCAATCGTCGCTACTAGCGCCACTTTCTTTCATAGCGAATGGAGTCTTAACTATTTCGGTAAACAAACCGGTTTTGGTTTCTGGTCGTCTTCTTGCTACCTTGTGTGAGCTATTGAAACGAAAGAGTGAATTCTTAACCAACAATTATATGTGTAAAAGGGATAAATATAATACAAAACTGCAGATTTATACTCATTCAAAAAGTACAGCACAGATAATCTTGATAAAAAGATATTTATTCACAGACATTTTTACATAAATAGGTGATGTCTAATACGTAGATATAACAAATTATTGATGAAGATTAAGATACGTAAAAAAAAAATTAAATTACCAACAAAGTCAACAGATTTTTACATGGAAAAATTGTGCTTTATTATTATTGATAATGATAAAATACCAAAAAGACAGAATTTCCTAGTAAAAAATTACTCAGATGCATTTGGAAGTTATTACACAGCATCTCAGAAAAATATACAATAGCCAAGATTATTCGTATATGGGCGATTCCAGAGAATAATACTTTATGACTGTTGGTAAATCGCATAGTTTTGGGAAAAAATACTAATGAGGTTGGTATTGAAATGTTGCTCTATGAAAGAGGATGTTATATCAAAATTGGATTAATTTAAGTATAAACTTTGAATTTCAAAATTCCCCCCCACCCTTTTTTTTTGTACTAAATTGGAACACAGGACCAGGATGAGATTGGCAAAAAGGTAAAAGAGTGATATACACAAGCAAAGTATTTGCAGAGGTGATTTTATTTGTATATAACATACATGTGAAAGATGTTTTAATAAGTTAACATCAGAACATGCTACATGATAAAAATATTACAGTTTATCTTTTCAGTAAGTATGCGAAAAAGAATATAAATCCCAGTTGAATTATTTACATTATGTTTTCAGCTTGCAAAGTTTTAATGCATCATGAAGGGCATTTTACTTCGGTATACTCATTAACAAAACTTTGTCTGTGGAAATTTTCGCACATATTTCTAAATAAAATGAATATGCTGGAAATCTTGACAAAGGGAGGGGATACCGGTGTACTCTATCGGTGTCTTTCTCTGCGCCCATAAACAATACTTTTGAATCATCATTAGACAGATAAACTGCACTGCTTACAAACACAATGCATTCATAAGTTGTTAGGAGATGATATATTCCTTTAATTTTATTTTTTCTCTTTTTGTGCCTGATGTTTTTGCCAAAGAGGAAAAATGGCCCAGCAGACAAGTACTTTCGACGTTTTACATGTACAACTCTGACAACAATGAAATATGCTGCTGTAATAGGTTTCAGAAAGGAAACTAACAGATTAAAATTTTTAAAAAATGTATACTTAACTAAGTACAAAAACATTTTGCTTCAAAATAGCATACAGTTACAAATGATAAAGGCTGTGTCAAACACTGAGCAGAAAAGAAGAACCATATTTTCCTTAATTTTATTTTTTCCCATATATTCCCTTAACTATTTTTTCTCTTCTTGTGCCTGATAAAAATGCCAAAGAGGAAATATGGCCTCGCAGACAGGTAATTTCGACCCTTTACATGTAGAACTTTGACAACAATGAAATATGCTGCTGTAATATGTTTCAGAAAGGAAACTAACCGATTAAATTTTTTTTTAAATGTATACTTACCTAAGTACAAAAACATTTCAGAAATGGCTTCAAAATAACATACAGTTACAAATGATAAAGGCTGTGTGAAACACTGAGCAAAAATGAAGAACCATATTTTCCTTAATTTTATTTTTTTCCCATATATTCAGCTTAATTTTATTTTTTCTCTTCTTGTGCCTGATGAAAATGCCAAGATTAATACATGTTCTTGAGAAGACTTGCACAAAAAATGAGTAACTGTTTTCGAATAAGGCATATTTACAAATGATAATGGCTGGCTCAAATACAATGCAGAAATAAAGAACTTGCTTCTGGAGTTCAAAGAATTTGATACCCCTGAAGAAGGACTAACTTTGTTGAGGTGGTTCGCAAACTTTCTGGGGAACAGGAAAGAGCAGGAGCTTTCATTAGATATTGCAGAAACGTGTAAAGACGGCATCAATACAAGTTCTTGAGAAGACTTGCATAAATAATGAGGTGCTGTTTTCAAATAAGGCATATTTACAAATGATAATGGCTGGCTCGAATACAATGCAGAAATAGAGAACTTGCTTCTGGAGTTCAAAGAATTGGATACCAGTGAAGGCGGACTAATTTTGTTTCAGGAAAGACCAGGAGCTTTCATCAGATATCGCAGAAAGGCGTAAATCAGTTTTGCAGGTGTTTTCCAAAAATGTTTCGGTTTATTCACAATCCTCATCCATTGCTGACACCTGCAATTAACAAAATTTAGAAATCAAATTAAATGAACACGACATGATTAGCATTCATGAAAAAATAAATCATTACTCAGTTAATGCAACATAATTTTTAAATGAGTCTGAAGACAGAAAAAATTACTGTGGAACAAATAAGGCGTAAAAAGCAGTTTTAACCTCTATTCATGACCAGAATCCCATATGCACAACGTAATTATTCCCCTCCTATCAGCCCAGCATCCTATCCAAGTACAGAACTCTGTGTAACGTGGTGAGCCCAGTGTTGCGTATGCATAATTTGAAAATCGAACGATCATAATGAATTTTTTACAACTCTTAGTATCAAAAAATTCATAAAAATTGTTCGTTTGGGTCTGTGACTGTGCTTCATTCTCCCCAGGTGCTGATCCTCAATGGATTACACATTATTCAGGGATCGAGCTGAAGTCTGATAAAAGTTGATCAAAAAGGCTCATTATCTTTAAAAATATGGGTTGGTAAATCTACGGAAGTTTTTTAATAAGGGCCAGTGTTTGCCCAGTTTACATTAGCTGTACAACTAAGTTGCTTAATCCACAGAAGTTTTTTTTACACTAAATAATGGACCAATGATTGAAGATTTTTGAATTACTTTGTAGTGAGTTCGATGTTTTTAAGTTAAATAGCATCATATTTACTTTAATGTTTGAAAAATGAATATAAAACTATTTCATGTGCAGGTCCGGACTGGCCAGTGTATCTGACTGTCTGCAGACGGGTGGGCCCCCCACTCTCGGCGGGCCCCCAAACAGAAAAAATAAAATAAAATAAGTACTAGACTGATAGCACTTAATGAAGTTTGACACAGAAAAATTTTTGCCGCTGCATTTGAGCCCCAAAAGGCTTCTAAACACTTTATTTTATATGTAATTCTCAAAATGTTTTGAGGGAGGATTCCCGAATGAACAAGGGATTAATTAATATGAATGGCGCATATTAATTAATAGATCAATATTTTATGAATGCATTAATTATCAATCATATAATTAATTAATAATAACACCATACCTCCCCCATACCCCGAAAGTTAACACATCCTAATATTTATCGGTTATATAATAACCCAGGGCCCCCCCTTCTCTTGAGATGGGCAGGCACCTACCCTCCCAGTCCGGGTCTGCTCATGTGAACAAAAAGCTCAGTGCTATATCACATAACGACTTGGATTAGTATATATTACTGTACTCATGTTACAATACAATAATAAATTATGCATCCCTAAAAATAATTTTAATACTGATTTTAAAACTAGAGGCAAGCCAATTTATACACAAAAAAGGCAGGGTTTAAGTTGAGCTCAAAAATTTTTTAGCAGAAAAGCTAAAATAAGAAAAAAGCTTTAGCAAATGCTAAAAGGATAATTTGATTTTTCTCTTCGGAAGATGGTGTCTGATCTCCTTTTCCTCTTCTATTGTTTCTGCATTATAAATGTATAAATGTACAGGTTTTATATTTTAATTCAATGTGGTAATCAAAGATTGTCCCCAAACCGTTCTATAAGCATTCCATAAAGGAAGTTTTTACTTTTATCCCTGTTTCTTTTTTATTTTTCAGTTCACAATTTTTTCTGAATACTTTCGCAAAAAAGCAAAAGCCCATTAGTTTCATTTTAGCATTTTGACAAGTCTTTTCGCATTATGCGAAAAATGCGACTGTATCTTAAACTTTGAAAAGGGGCTAAAATTGCAAGTCACAAAACCATTAGCAGAAAAAGCTTCTGCAAGCAGAGTTTGGATAAACCAATTTTGCAGCTTCAAAATGACAAAATCCACATGTCTGCATCAGCTGTTTTTAGCTTTAATTTAAACATAAAATGCAGTTTGTAGATCTGATAAATCACTCACAATTTGCAGGGAAAAAAAAGAAAGGTTTTTGGAGACACATAACTGATAGCCGGGGATCTGTCCTTTAAAGAATAATCAACTAATTTTTGTTGCTTCACAGTAAAAAGTTGCTATCAGGAAGGGAAAAAAAAATTAAATCAAAACAAGATTTTTAAATTTTTTTAATGAAAATTAAATTACTTTAAATACAGATTTTAATGAATATAATTTCATCAGAATTTTAAAATAACTTAATTTTTGCTTTGCTAAAATAACTTAATTTTGCTAAGCTTTTTCTGCTAATGGTTTTGTGACTTGCAATTTTAGCCCCTTTTCAAGGTTTAAGATACGGTCGTATTTTTCGCATACTTTGTGTAAAGATTTATAGACAATTTACTAATATCTAGTTGTTAATAGTGTTAATCTGTAAACTTAGTAAATGCAACTAATCATAAATTATCTTTACGAATGTCAAAGTGGAATTTTTTAAAGAATACTTTACAGTAATGCTAATTACTTAAAATGAAAACAATAGTATTATGCACAGACATATATAGAGTTAAAAACAATGTTAAAGAATAATTGATGGATGTTGCTGAAAGAATTCTAAATATGTATTTATAGGTTGACGTTTTTTTTTTTTTTTTTTTTTTTTTACCAAATTACTAAATACTTGAAACATGACCACGCACACACAGGAAAAACAATAGGATAATTCCACAGTATTGTGAGCATTTATGCCAGACAATAACTGATCGTAACTGAACAAAAGATTGAGTTAAGTGAATGGTTTCTTTCAGTTTTTTAAACAGATTTTATATGCATAAACAGTTTGTTTTACATACATATAAAAACAAATCGTTCACCTAGCTAAATTTTAAGTGTACCTCTGGTTAACCAAATTTATTCTGGGCAAATTTCAAAATACTGTGCAATCACTTATTATCGAATAAAATATGAAAATATAATGACAGAATAGCACCTTTACATATCACCTTCCGATAAAAAACAATTAATAATTCGTGATTAGATTTTAAATGATTTTTGAATGTGAAAAAGAGTAAGGTGCAACAGATAAAATACAATAATAAGGATACAATTAGTGAAAATGATATGACGTTTATGTATGTTAAATACAGCAAAATTATCAACATGCAAAAATTAAGAGATTTTTTTAATTTCAAAATCAAGTAATAAATCAACAGTAGATAAAGCAGTTTAATTTCTAGCATGTGTCAAATGTGTGTCTAGCATGTGCAATGTGCAGAGTCAGAGCCCAGTTAAAGGGGGGGCTGCAGCCCCGGGCCCAGTGAACAAGGGGGCCCTAGATAGGGCCAAGAAAACACAGTAAATAGAAAAAAGAAACGTAAATTTTATGTGAACCTAAAAATGGAGCGGTTTAATTATTTTAATGGAAGGTAAAAGTAAAGTTAGTGCGTCCTGATTGTAAATTTTACAATCAAACGGTGGCTTTTTACGATTGAAGGTATTGAGTATCTTTGTTAAACATATTCTCTGAAAAAAATTCAAAATCTATTGAGACAAAATTTTTGCCTGAATAAACAGACTATACGCAAAGAAAAAAGACGTAGATTTTCATGAAAAACTAGACATACTAGAAACTGGAGTAAAGAAACACTAGCTTCAAACAGCATCAATCTTCTTTCACCTTCCATTGCATTGACAGACAATGCGCAACAGAGACGCCTAACATTTTAAATGCTACGAATAAAGTTAGCATTTATCTTCAAAAACCAGGTCTTGAATTTATTTACAGCTGTTAACTTGTTGAAAGGGTGGAATGCAAATATTGCATCCTTCAGAGATCAATTTGAGTTAAAAAAAAGATCTCAATTGCTATCTCCACATGTAGCGACTTAACCTAAGGATCAGGGAAAAAGACTGAGAAGAAAAAAATTTACCAATGGTACTCTCGAATCCAAAACAACTAGCCATATAACTCTTCAAGGATTTGCAAAACTTAAAGTTGAAACTTTATTCGTGATAGTCGATAGATTAAATTCAGAAAGTATAAACGAATTAATGCTTATAACTCAGTATGCATCATTTTCAATTTCATTACTAAATTAGGTCTCGAACAAATAAATGAAGACTCAGTCAATAATTTTCTTGAATTTTATGAAGGAGAAGTAGATTTTGAAGCCACAAAATCTGAAGTCATCCAATTTTCATAATATTTGCTAAGCTGTAGCTTAGAAAAAAAAAAATCACCGGCAGAGCCTGATTACGACCAACAGGGGCCCCGAGCTATAAAATTTGTTTTATTTTTCATAAAATTTTGATATAAAAAAGAATATTTCAGAACAACATTTGATATTGAGGGCAATGGGCAAAGTCCCGATTTGCCCATGTGATAATAAGGCTCTGATCACCGATACATATTTATGATCATATGTTTAAAAACGAGTTAAAAGAAATTTTTCCAAATATGTTTATTGCATTACGTATTTATTTAACTCTGCTCTTTCGGCTTTGCAATTTGATATCGGTAAACTCCAAATTAGAGAGAATTCTATCTCTTTGAAGAACAAAAATGCAACAGAATAAGCTGCAATGTTTGGCTTTGCTATGCTCAGAGCACGATTTAACAAGCAACCTGGATTTTTAAAGATGTAATTGAAACTTTCAGCTCGGTAAAGGCTAGGAAGAAGCCAATTTAATTTTTTTTAATCTGTAAAATATATTCATTAAAGTTTTTGATGCAGTATCTTTTCCTTTGGTTGGTGTGTTAGATTCTTTTATTGTTAATATTTTTTTAATTAATTTTTTGCAAACAGTTTCAGAGTTCATTTAAATGGTAATGAGAATCTTACTCTAATATGATCATTATAGCATTTTATCTAACGACGAACATTCATATTAAAGAAAAAGAAAAATGTGCATGCGTGGGGGGGGGGGCTCCGCTACTATCACAGCCCGGGCCCTTAAATGGGTAAACTGGGCTCTGTGCAGAGTACTCTTCAATACTACCAATTCCGAAATAAAAATGACAAAGGCATGTTAAATAACGATTATAAATAATTAATCAATAATAATGTTGAAGATTAAAATCAATAAAGTTAGGCACTGACAGCTGCCTACCTTCCTGACAGAATTCTAAATATGTATTTATAGTTTTTTTTTTTTTTTTTTTACAAATTACTAAACACTTGAAACATGACCGCCCACGCAGGAAAAACAGTAGGATAATTCCACAGTATTGTGAGCATTTATTCCAGACAATAACTGATCGTAACTAAACAAAAGATTGAGTTATGTGAATGGTTTCTTTCAATTTTTTTAACAGATTTTATATGCATAAACAGTTTGTTTTATATACAGGGATGAGATTGGCGAAAAAGCAAAAAGACTGAAATCAAACGAGAGCAAAAAAGTTCTAGATAAGATAACTGTTTTTAATACATGTGGAAAAAATATTTAAGAAGTAAAACATCAGTACACGCTACAGGATAAAAATATTGCACAGTTAATTATTAACTACTATCAGAAATCCACAAAAAAGCAGAATGTTCAGAGAAAAAGACAAAAAGTGAATTTCTCTCAATTCACAGAAAGCTGAAGAATCTCATCCCTGTATATACATATAAAAACAAATTGTTCACCTAGCTAAATTTTAAGTGTACCTCTGGTTAACCAAATTTATTCTGGACAAATTTCATAATACCGTGGAATCACTTAATTATCAAATAAAATATGAAAGTATAGTGACAGAATAGCACCTTTACATATCACCTTTCGATAAAAAATAATTAATAATTCATGATTAGATTTTAAATGATTTTTGAATGTGAAAAAGAGTAAGGTGCAACAGATAAAATACAACATTAAGGATACAATTAGTGAAAATGATATGACGTTTATGTATGTTAAATCCAGCAAAAATTAAGAGATATTTTTAATTTCAAAATTAAGTAACAAATCAACAGTAGATAAAGCAGTTTAATTTCTAGCATGTGTCAAATGTGTGTCTAGCAGGTGCAATGTGCAGAGTACTCTTCAATACTACCAATTCCGAAATAAAAATGACAAATGCATGTTAAATAACGATTATAAATAATTAAGGTAAAATCATTAATCAATAATAATGTGTAAGATTAAAATCAATAAAGTTAACTTACCTTTCTTCGTTTTTTGGAAATCGGTAAAATCGCTTCCCACCACTTTTGGCGTTATTGGAACATGTTGGAAATACACAATACGGCATTTTCAGAAGCAAACTGACTTTCTACTTGATTAGATAATAGAGGTTACTATAACTAAATTATAACAATGAAATATAACACAATCAAAACCTCATTGGAATAGAAATCACAGAAAAAATCCCGGGAAATAATTATATAAACCGCGCACCACAATAACAATTTACACCATGTGATTTGATGTGCAACTGTGCAAGCATGGTTCTTCGATCAGAGCGCATGCGCGAGAAGGCTCCCAGGACATTAGTTCATGTGCCGAATGCCTAGGTGGCGTTAGCTATCGAGGCGCAAAAACGCCCATTGGAGTGACTACACTTCAGAATTAGATACGCTTTGGTTGGGACAGGAAACCGTAATTTTTGCTCTCAAAAGTGTGTGAAAAGCAATAATATTTGTCACAGGAGAATTTTTCAGAAACCAACAGAGCGTTTTTTTGGAAAAAAATTAAGTTGCTTTGTAATAACTATTACAAATCGGGACTCATTTACTGCTTCTTTACATTTTAAAATACAGCTTTCAATCTTCTTTATTCTTTTATAGCTGCCAGACAACTTTTTTTATGTTGAACGTAAATTGCCTTCAAATGAGAGAAAAACTGAAAGGTAGGGTGGAGGAGTTTTCATAAGCGAAATCATATGTAATAAAAATATTTGTAAAGTGTTAATTAAATTATTAGACGCAGCAGTAGAGATTTCAGTTTTTTTCTTTTCTTTTCTATAGGATTATTTAAATATTATACACAATATACAGCAAAATATTTTTTTGATTTATAAGGAAAATGAACCATTGTTTCGTTGTAATTTATTATTATAATTACTTATTTATTTATAGCGTTGTGTGTTAGAGATGAGTTCGGCCTCATTTTTTGAAGCACGAGCCCTAGGACTTTTAATCCGAGTCTGCCAGAGCCCGAGCAATACTCTTCAAGTCGGAGCCCGAAATTTCAGCAAAATATAAATAAAATTCAATTATTTCATTGATAGAATATAATAAATTTTGCCGTTTCTGCAAATTAGTTACACGCACCTTCTAGGCGCCCGTGCAGCTATTTTTGTTTTTTAATAAGTACGTTTATTTTTCTCACGAATGGCCTTTTAAAATTTGTTTCAAGGTGTTATACAATAAAGGAGAAAATTTTCACGCACCCGAGCCCGAACGCAATCGTGAATTACAGAGCTCGAGATCGGTTCGTGCCCGCGCTCGGGCTGAGCCATCTCATCCCCGGTGTGTGCGTGTCTAGAACTGCTCCTAGAACAATAGAGTAGCAAAAAAATCGGTACTTAATATCAGTTACTTAAAATTAAAATCTGAGGAGATATTAAAATGTCAGTTGTATTTGAATTTCTACAAATAAATACAAATTTTAGAGCTCCTTCCTTTTTTTTTTTTTTTTTTTTTTTTTTTTTTTTTTTTTTTTTTAAGGACAAGAATTTTAAATAAATATTTGCATAAAGTCAGTCATTGAGTCAGGACATCTTCCTTTATATAGAGAGATTAATGTAGAAAAGCTTTACGTGAATATTTGCACTTTACAGGAATCGGAGAACTACTTGAATTATTCCAAGCGACGTAATTTGTACATCACAAGTTTGAATTTCACTAGGGTGGTTTGAAGGGTTTCTAATGCACTTTTAAATTCGTAATCAGGAACTGATTTCCGGCAGGGCATTGGGGACAAACACCATGGGCCTCAACAAAAGTGCCCCTCAAATCACCCTTTAAGTTTAAAAATTTGTAAATTTTTAATTTAATTTAAAATAAGAGACAAACTAATTTTATTAAAAATACTTGTACTAATAATTTACTATTTCATATCGCCAGGGATATATCCACACCTTATTTATTTTTTTCTAGTATCTGGCATCACCGAAAACTTATCATGGAATGTATGTGGGCTGATAGCGAGAGAACCATACAGTTGATTTTCAATTATAGCAGATAAAAGGGAATACCTGGAACAAAGTGAAAATCTAAACTCTCTATGAATAAAATACTCATATATAGGAAAATAAATACAAAAATATTGTGGAACATGTTACTTGAAAAAATATGGAATAAAATTCATGACTGAAAATTAAATAATACAATCGAAATATTATTATTTTTCCAGTGGCGTAGCCAAGACCCCGCCCCCTTCCCCATGAGGAATATTTTGTCATACAAAATGTATATTCTTCACTCCCTTATCACACACGCGTATTCATATATATGAGCAGATGTACTCGTAAACACCCCCCCCCATGAAAAATTTTGGCTACGCCACTGTAACCTGCATAATATCATTACTATTAAACTATTGCATTTTATTTTGCATCTTGATTAAATAATCATTTTGATGCTATAGTTGTAGTAACATCCTTCTCTGAATGGTGTGATATGAAAGTTGCTTTGTAAGACACTGGGATCCAAGTTCTGCAAATTGTTCCTTGTTCATGACGTCAAGAGATGCCAATATCGCGTAAGATCAGTGGCGCAGAGGGACAGGGGGAGCAGAGAAAAAATCCCCAGGGCCCCACCTTGTGAAGGGGCCCCCTTTTGTTGATTATATATAATACTAAATTGCATGCTGACAATTTTTTAAAAGAAAAAAAAAGTCCAAATACAGATTAAGTCCCCGGAAGTTTCAAATTAATTTTTGAATGAAATTGCAAAAAAGACAGCTAGCACAATCCCCAAACTTGACAAAAACGAGAAGTGTTAGTGATTGAGTCTTCTTGTCTTTTTCAAGAAAAGAAGAATTTGATGGTGTTATTCAACGATTTGCCGTGTCTAAAGCTAGGAAAGATTTTTTGAAAAGGAATCATTTTTTCAATTAAGACACATTGTCAAATAATGGAGATAGTAAGGTTTTCATTTGTACATAAATTTATTAACCTATATTTTTGATTTATATCTGTATATTCGTTTCTGACAGTATGAACTAAGCATGAAAACATTCAGCATATTTATTTGAATAAGAATACTATAATCTAATTTCGCTGGAGCGAATCTTTTGTATCTAAAAATAGACAATGAGAGTAAAATGCTCTTATGATTTAAATGATGTAGATATTTTTTTTTTTTGGGGGGGGGGTTAGTAAGGTTTTCTTTTGTACATAAATTTATGAACCTGTATTTTTGATTTAATATCTACATATGCATTTCTGAGAGTATGAACAAAGCATGAAAACATTGAGCATATTTATTTGAATAAGAATAGTATAATCTAATTTTGCTCGAACGAATCTTTTGTGTCTAAAAGTAGACAATGAGAGTAAAATGCTCTTATGCTTTCAAAATGATGTAGATATATATTTTTTTTTTTGGGGGGGGGATATAGTAAGGTTTTCTTTTATACATAAATTTATTAACCTGTACTTTTGATAGTATATAATTATGCATTTCTAAGAGTATGAAATAAGAATGAGACACATATTCATTTGAATAAGAATATTAAAAGTTTATTGTAATTTTGCTCGAACATAAACTTTAATTTCTAAGTGTAAATGAAAGTAAATTGCTTCTATAACGATTTCAAGCTGATGTGTATAAACCTATAAAATTTGTCAAGATTTTCTTATGTGTATCAGCGTATTTTCTGTATTTTTATATAAGTTTTGTAAATGCATTTTTGAGGGTGAGTATGAGTTATACACGGTATGCTTATTTGAATAAGAATGATAAGTTTATTCCAATTATCTAAAGACTCTTTGAAGTATATTTGAAAGAAAACAAAGAGTGGCTTTATCATTTTTCAGGTTAAAGCAGAATTTCTGGCAGAAATAAAGATTAGAAAATATTCCTAACTTAACGTAACGTACATATTCGTAATGAAGGTATCCAGTTACACTCGTAAAACGTAATAAAATGCACATTGAGCGATCGGCTTAAAAATTTTCAATTGTTATATATAATATCAGAGTTGCAAACTGCTCCGGAATATAATTAACCACTTTTTGAAAAGAGAAATTTTTTGTAAATTTTTTTAAATGGTAATACGCCCACACGTTTGACCTCGAAATTTTGCAATATTTTAAGCCACAAATTAAAGTTGAAAAAAGTGGTTAATGATATTCCAGAGGAGTTGGCAACTCTAATATTAATGTTTATTTACTTAAAAACTAATTCTGTAAAATTCTGAAAATCCACGTTTTACCTACTTTTGTGTGTGTGTGTGTGTGTGTGTGTGATTTTTAACTGAATAAAATTGCTATTTTTTGGAAGAATGAATGAAACTGTGTCATCTAAGTCAGCGGCACTAACTTAGACTGCTAACCGGTATAGTGCCCACATAACTGCAGGAAGGGCGGGCAGGTGAGAGAGAGAGAAAGGCAACATGCAGGTGATAATGCATGTTTAAAAACTCATTTCATTCATTCTTATTTTTACTCCAAAAATTTTTTCTCCTAAAATGTTTATTCAGACATTACCAATAACAATATTTTGTAGGACTAAAATTTAGTAGGACTAAATATTTATTGTTAAAGATATTAAAAAATGTATGTTTGCTAAGAAATGTGAGGGGGAGGGGGGCGGGCGTCATCATAAATTATCCTTTGTTGGGAGAAATTGTTGCACAATTATTTGGAACTGCTGATCTAAGTCATAATTTTATTTTCAAGCATATTCATTAGCAAATTTTGCGATATAAATCGACTCATGAACCCATTTTCGAGAAACATTGTTTTATCCTAAATTAAAGCAAATATAATATCCTGATTTATCTGAAATTTTACTATCTTGCCTCCTAAAAAAGTCCAACCCCTTACAAAAAGGTGACTAGAGTGTCGATTTTCCTTTCTTACTACATCCTGCGCGTACCCACTTGTCATGGTTTAGGTATTTGTTTTTAGGGACTCAAAGTTCAGCGAAATTTTGTTTCTTCGATGTCTCTTATTGGATTTTATGAGATAAAAAAAGACAGCAACTGTGCTTGGGTGAAGAACGGCTACTCAGTTAGCAATAAATAAATTGTTTTGTAAAAACTTTTGGGTGAAAATTTTGATGCGCATATGAATTGATTTATATATGCTACATACAATGCATGTGATTGTTTGCGTTTTTATTAGCAGGTTTTTTTTTAAGTGTATCTATACAGAGTTTTTAAAGTCAGATTTCCTATGCTATACGGCTCCAGCTAGTTAGAAAAATTATGTCTAAGTATAGTAAAGTGGCTATGCGCTACTTGGTGAGATCACTTACAGTCGCAATGCATCATGCATCTTCAGAGTAGCTAGGCTTTTTGGTATCAGATACATCTGGACATGAAAGGTTTCATCAAAGTATAGAGGGCTGTTATAGCCTTGTGATACTTTTTAAAACTTGCGATCAAAAGTGCTAAACTTTTAATAAAATATACGTGAATTTTCAATATTTCTATAGAATTTTTAGTTCTATTAGAATTCCTTATTTCTGAATTGTGCCTGGTAGAAAACGATAAATTTAGCGTAATTATCTTCTACCATGAATTAATTGGCTCTGTAAGTAGTCTCATCCAGCAGTGCGTAGCCACTCTACCAATACATGACTTGGAGTCATTGGACAATTAAAACAAAATGTTGGCTATAGGGAGCACTTCGTCTATATATGTGTATTTACGTAAATGTGTATATTTCTTTATGGATACTTATTTTCTTCATTCTTTTATCCCTTCTTGTACTATTTTGTTCATTTTAATAAATAATATAAATTGTCCTTGTATTATATTCATTTTGGACTTTGGAAGAAACTGAAAACTTAAAAAATGAGTTATTTTAATAAAATAAACAATATAGGTTTATAGGGATTTTACATATGAATTTAAAAATGCCATTGATAAAAGCTCTAGAAAACTAGCAAATAGGAATACGTATTTTAAAACTTTTCCTCATTGCTATTATGCTTGCAAAATACAAAAACCTTATCAAAGACATACAGGTTCAGGCAGGGGCGTAGCCAGGGGGGGGATATCGGGATATATTCCCCCCCCCGAAAAATTTTCCTGGCTACGCGCCTGGGTTCAGGTACATGAAGAACTGACAATCGCAGTTGTAAGAGTGGCTCCATTTTTTTATCTTCTTACTGGCTCAACATGATTACAAAATGAGCAGAAAGCCGTCCACAACGATCTTTCTTTAATGGAAAATGTTGCCGCGATATAAACTTATTAAATGGAGTGTTTGTTAGCTGTTTTTGAAAGAATGAATTAATGACTTTTTAAATATTTTTATATTTACTGTACTTCTAAATACTATCAGTAGATAAAAGATTTTAAAGCATTTCTGAAAGTCTAAAATAGTACTCACAGGCAATTATTTTGGCAACAATCATAGAAAAGTTAATCTACACTTAGACATTAATTTTTTTAAACGTATTTTAAAGAAAGGGCCCTACCAGTGGCATAGCATTAGCGCTTTGAACTGGGAGAAGAAAAGTGCTGGTTCGAAACCAGGTCGCGTCCATTGGCCTAACATTTCGTAGTTTCTCGAGGTTTTCTCCGAAACTTCAAGTAAATGCGGATTAGGATTCCTTAGAAAGTCTCCCACGGAGGGTAATCCTCCCCTAGGTCTAGATCCCTCGAGCATTTTTACATTTTTGAAAAAATAAATCTGCCATTTACAAGATATTTGAGTTATCTGGTTTTTTTTTTTTCTTCAGGTGACCCGTTTATAAAACGAATAAACTACATCCCATTCAAATAAGTCAAATACAATGTCCTATACAACATTCCAATATTCTGCAAAAAAAAAAAAAAAAAAAAAGGGCAAACAAACTTTGCTCTTTAATAGGATGAAAGTAATGCATTCTCAAATTTATAATTTTTTTATGCTAAGAATTTAATTTTTTGTACTGTCATGATTTTTACATTTTAGTAATAATAATTACATTTATTACATTTTAGTAGTAATTACATTTTAGTAATTACATTTAATTGTAGTAATTACATTTAATTGTAGTAATTACATTTTAGTAATAATACAATTTCTCAACAACTAGCTCTAACTACGCATACAATATTTTATGATATATTTAAATTATAAAGCATAACGAGAAAAGTAAAACTTTTTAATTTTGCCCATTTTATTAAAATAAATAAATAATTGTTTAATCTAAACATTATTTACCATGATAAAAAAAAGACACCATAAATAAATTTACATGTGTATACATTATTTCTTTTTTCAAATTAAATATCAAATTTTAAGTTTTTACACTCTGTATAAAGCTTTTTGTGACGAACACAAATTTATCAAAAATAAAATAATCATCTCTTTCTTTCGGAATTCGTAAACAGACAAGCAGCAAAGAAGACGATCGGAGAGAGGAAAATTTTCCTTCTCTCTCTCCCCCACAGTCATAAAGTCATAAAAGTGTCAAAACGTCCCCCCAGTAAGAGACCCCTTTTATCCTTGACGCCCACTCTGCGGGGGTCCGCTTCGCTCACCAGAGGTCGCTCGTTTCCCATCGGAGTGGGGATTTTTTGCGAATGTCGCCTTAAACGCGACAATTCCAATTACGGAGAATTTGTGCTCTTCTGTCATCCTTATCTTTCGAGATTGCGGGATACAGCCCCGCTCTCAACATCCGTTCCGACCACGCCCCCCTCTCTCTCTCAGCCAAGGGCGTACCCCACAATTAACATGGTACCCCCTGGGCAGAACTCTCCTTTCCTTACTACTGACAAACTATTAGTTACGGAACGATTTTTATGACCGGGGTGGGAGTTTTTATGACCAGGATAGCAATAAAGGCCCTTGCAAATATCCAGAGACATGTCGCGGGACGCTAGCAGTAGGGTGCCAATAGCGGAACCAATTCTTCAATAGTGTAACCATTTCCTTTAAAAAGGTGGTGATACTCCGGTATTAACCGACAAAAGATAATTGGGGACCGTGAATAATATTGCGGTTTCGCACATCCCCCATCTATTGTTCAGTAGAGGACACCCCAAGTGTCGCAGCTTCCTAACCATGTCGAATTTCCCCGTTCAAATACATTGTAGCCGCGACATGTCTCTGGATATTTGCAAGGGCCTTAAATAACTGACTTTCCACGTCTTCATCATTCGTCCGCATAATCATGCATTTCTTAGTTTGCGTTCAGACTTGGCACGGAATGGCGTCAATTGATACAGCGATTGCGGTAGTTGTCCCCGTGCTTTCACGAAAAAATAGCGAGAAAAAGCGAAAAGCAAGAAAACAAATTTGGTAAAAAAGTGGTTAAAGAAAGAGAGAATTTATCCCATATAAAATTATTAGAAAATTTACGATTTTCGCCAGAAGATTTCCATGATTATCTGCGAATGAATGAGGAGAGCTGTTGAAACTTGTTGCGCCTATTATCAAAAGGAGCAAGACCTAATGAGAAAAGCAATTTCACCGCATGAAAGACTTTCAGCCACACTCAGATTTTTGGCTACGGGACGCAGTTATGAGGACTTAAAAGTTCTCTACTTTAATATCACCTCAAGCTCTAGGAAAAATAATTCCAGAAACGTGTGATGCAATTTACGCTGTCCTCAGGAATATACACAGGAATATAGTTTATCACTCCTGTTCCGACAAACTTAACATGTTATATTATTCATTAGACACTTATTAATTACAATTTATAAATGTCTAGAAATGACTGATATTTTATTTAAGTGAAATGAAAAGAATTGAATTTTATGAAAAGTAACCTTGTACCAAATGCCATGTCATTTAAAAGTTTTTTTGAGATTGCAAAATCAGGAATTGATAGGCATTCAGGGCGTATGCCCAAGGCTCCCAAATTGCACAGGTTGATTGATTGCAACAAAATTTCTCGATTACATTTATAATGAATCACACATTTTATGGTAAGTTTCCTGTTCCACTTAATAAAATTATTCACTATATATTTAATTCATAATCGACAAATAAAATAATAGTTATTTTATTGTAATTATAAGACTTATGCTTTTTAACTTTACAGTGAAATAACTCAAATGATGATTGATTCCCATTCAGTGGCTTAGCTAAGGGGGGAGGGGGGGTAAGGAGAGTCATAACCCCCATGAGGAATTTTTTGCCATACAAAATGTATATTCTTCACTCCCTTATCACGCACACGCCTATACATATATATGAGTTGAAGTAGTCGTAAACCCCCTCATGAAAAATTTCTGGCTACGCCACTGTTCCCATTATATAATGATAATGATTCCAATATTATTCCTTTACTGCCCTGTAGAGTATTTTAAGGATATGTTATATGATATGCATGTCCCAGATGAACATTTAAATAAAAAATTGAGAAGGCGTGTTGCTCATAAAATTAAAATCTCCATCTTGAGATGGAGATTTTAATTTTTCTTCATCAATAATTACAAAGAAAAAGCTCATCAGTTAAAATAAATGCGGTATGTTTGCGTACTTTGTCCCATTGAGAGTGCAATCCATTACATAACTTATGAATATGCTTCTGATGAATTGAAATAATATTATTGTGAAGAAAATATTGTGTAAACGTTCAACTCGTTTTCAGGACCAGTTATATTATATTTTAACAATTGAGAGTTTATATCACTGAAAAAAGTTCTAATGAATTTGTTAACAGCGTCTGTATAATTCCATACATGTATACATGTATATGCATAAATGTATACATGTATGCAAAATAGCATACTCCATAAATATTACGGTTTTACTACTACTATATACATTCTCCTGCATAAAATATATTTTACTGTGGATATAATGAACATGTAATGGATTATAAATATAAATTAATAACCAAAAGTTATAACTACACAACATTTAATTTATAAGATTTTATTATAGTAGTTAACATTAATTATAAAATAAAAAGCACATTTAAAATGATCCAGTTCCCGGATAAAACTGGAATTGACTTATTCCTCCAGGGTAGGTCATTGAGGGTCGTTGAGGTTCTACGTAAAAAAAAAAAATCGCCACTAAGTCGATGCATTGCCATATCTGGCTAAACTAGCAACCTTTCGAGAGCGGAAAATCGTCAAACATTCGATCTGACCCTTTGACCCAAAGCACTCCCACTTTAACCACAAATGGAGATTTATGGCTAAATCCGGCGCTGCTCCGGTGACAAAAATCCCCCCACCACTAATAGCTTTTCGGAGGAGTCGTAGGAAATCGTAAGATCGGTCAACACGTGAATGTGGCCTTTAAGAAAATTCCGGCGACTACTCATATTTCCAATCAATCTTCGCATATGTTTCAAGTTTAGTTCCTTGTATCCGAAATACCGAAATTGGCGACACTAAACCTTTTACTTTGTCTGGGTTTAAAATGGAACAATACTTTATGTCTGCTACCTCTGGAGTCCCAACGAGAGTTCTACACCAGAAAGCCGATGCAAGAAGTGTTTGCTTTTCCAAAACAAATCCACATTCTGTTCATTTGTGAAACACATAATGGAACTGAAAAATGGCTTTTGGGGGTGTCGGCAACTCCCTGGTAAACTAATAGCTTTCATGCCAGGAACAGGCATCACTAAGAATTTACAATGGTTCTTGATCCCCTCACTATATCCATATTTAAACTTAAAAAGATATGCCACTACTAATTAATGGATTGGTGTTTCGTCAATGGAAAACACCTGTTTAGCGCTTAGTTGAAAATGCGATTTCCCTTAGAATTTTTTTGGACACTGAAAGGAAGCATAAGTTTTCGGAGAGAAAAATGTTTTACAGAACACAGGGTTTTTGCCGCTAATGTGTAGTGTATCATCCCATATTTAAATTTTACAGAGCTGCTTGCTTTCAGATATTTTCAAAGGGAAAAATAATTTCTTCTATGGAACAAATTTCATAATTAAAAGAAAGCTTATAATCATGGAGTGTGATGACAGGGTTACGAAGGTTTTTTTATTTAAAAGCCTTCTTATATGATTACCATAGCCCTTTCGAGTTTCGAGTAGACGTAGTGCTAAAAATTCTCATTACTTTATTGAATTTCAAAATATATTACAATGATCTGTCTAATGCAGGACATCACTGAAATGTGCACGTAAAACTTCAAGCTAATTAGTCAGCTTCAAACTTTCTAGCACATATTCATTGAAATTTCAATTAAGAAGTGTAGTGGCTAACAATGCCGGAAATTTTTTATTGTGTACAAAGTAGCTAATTAATCAGAATTATTTTCTCGGAGTTACAAGTGCTGTAAAAATATTAACACTAAAATAGCTTTAATGAGTTTGATTATAATTTTATTCTCAAAATTGTAACGCTGGCCGCCTAGGAGGCCAAAGCCCATACGCGGAAGCATACTCAATGGGTAATCCGGCCCTGTTTAGGTATGATCCCTTCCCTCGTGACCCCCCCCCCTTTCCTTCTCTATAATTTTTATGATCTTGTAGCAGTTACGGTAGATTTGGATTCCATAAATTAATTATTTACAAACATAGGTGCTCCTTAGACTGCTTTTCAAGACGAGGAAGGCTTTTTGAAAGGGGGGGGGGGTGTTCGAATACCAAAGTAATAAATTACGCACACACAATTCACACATTTTTCTATAAACCATTTTTTGATTTTGAGTTTTCTTTTATTATGTGTTTGGGGCAACTACCCCTCCCACCTTTACCTTAATCAGGCCCGTTGTGACTCCCCCTTCCCTTGCTCTCCATGGATATGGATTAGCGCACATATTTACAAAACGGCTGCATATTTTTCTGCCAAGGAGGAATGTCTGAGCACATAGAATATTGTGTGCATACTTTAGTATTTTTATAAAATAAACTAGTAAGACCAATGGTCTTCTAAAGAGAAATTCTCTTTCAGCAGCACAATGTGGTATGCATGCACATGATCAAGGCCTTTATGAATTTTGGTCCCTTGTCCGAGCTCGACTTGGGCCCTCTTTTTTTTTGGGGGGGGCGGGAGATGGTTAATCTAGGCCCCTATTTTGGGCCCTTCTCCGAGCTCGACTTGGGCCCTCTTTTTTAAGGGGGGATGGTTAATCTAGGCCCCTTAGTCAAAGACCATTTGGGGGGGGGTCATGACCCCCGTGGAACCGCCACTGGTGTTGTGTTGTGGGATTAAGGCCAATTATCTACAAGAGGGATCTAGGCCTGTGTGTAAGTAATCTTCTTAGCTTGGAAAATATTTTTTAAAAATTCTTAAAAGAGACAAATCCTCATTTTGAAAAAAAATTAAAAGTATGAGAAATAAATATATTTAGTTTCGTTGAGTTGTAGATTCAAGTCTCCCTTTGAGATAAAATTCTGTCACAGAAATTCGAATGCAGATCTAAACTTAAATTAATTAGCATGGATAAAATGACTGCAAGCCGTGTGGCAAATGAAAATAAAATTTAAAAAAAAAATTTGAAATTCTTCCAGATTTTATATACGCACTCGGCTGGAAGAATTTCAGATATTTTTTAAATCTATTCAATCAATTCTGCCATATAGAGGAAAATGATAACTATAAGTGATCATATAGACATCTGTTCGCATAATTTTGTTGCTGAAAACTGCATCAATTGTTGTTTCGCCCCCAGTGGTGAAATGTTTTGGATTAGTGAGTAATGGAAAATCTAAAGTATCCATTTCAGTTATGAAATCGGATCCTTGATCGGAATTTAATTCTATGTTAAAATCTCCTACTAAAACAGTCTTACAATCATCCTCCTTCAGTAACGTTTCGAATAGAGCATCTAATTTATCTTCATAAGAAATTCAAGGACTAGCGTATGTAACTGCAAATCTCACTTTATCTTAAATATACGCAATGACCATTTGAACACCATTGATCTGGCTCGTGTAGGCACGGGTAAAGTGTTTCATATTCTTTTTATAAAGTTTTTCTCTATAAAAATCATAACTCCAGATGGCTTTCTGTTTTGGAAACCACTGTATATCCATTTGACCAAAGTGAATCCTGGTATTTGAAAATCATCTGAAGGGATAGTCCATGTTTCCGTTAGCAACTCCAGATGGCTTTCTGCTTTGGAAATCACTGTCGATCCATTCGACCAAAGTGAATCCTGCTATTTGAAAATCATCTGAAGGGATAGTCCATGTTTCCGTTAGCAATATCAAATAACTCTGCAGAAAACGTGAATCAAACGGAAAAGTGACCACGCGGCGTGCCGCGTAGACAAAATCCCGTGCTTACAAGAAATAGCACCCGAGTGCTAATAAATAATGTTTTTAATTACTTCTATATCTTAAAAACTAAAAGCACACGGTAACAGTTTGATCTACTTGTGAGACTATGATACCTTGTGACACACTTTTAATAATAACTATTTTTGTAAAAAAACCCAAAATTTTTGCCACTTAACCCAGCCAGATGTTACAGGACAGCATTTAGGGAGAGAAAAACTGCACCGCAAAATTGGCTGTAGTGTTATTCATTTATAACACATATTGCAAAATACTGTAAGCGTGTCAATTTTTTTTTTTTTTTCTGAATGTTTCTTAATCCTTATAAGCTTGTAAGATTTATACATTACAGTTTGTAAAGAGATATTCTGAATTTTTACAAGTGTCCGATGTCATTTAATTCTGTTAAAAATTACCTGATTCTTTTTAATGAGAAGGAGGTATGAATTTTGCTTTAATATACTCATCCTTTTCTTCTTTTCTTTTATTTTTTTGACGGCACGACACTGGCACATTAATCCTTGGCTGGCGGCCGCCAAAAGCTATAGCCGTTTGTGAAGGGGCACTCAATGGGTGACCGTCATTACCCCTAACAAGAACATCACAGATACCCAAGTTATTGCTGGGTATCGAACCCGGACCCAAGGTGTGGTAGAATAATTCGTTAGAAAACTACGCCACCTTGGCCTGAACAGCTATTCATCATAGCTAAAAATGTAATTAAATTTGTCTGTATTAGATATTATTATATTCGTATAGATGAGCAGTATTTATTCAGACCATAGTATAGGTGAAAATTAGCTGTCCAGAGAAAAGTAATTTTTCACTTTTAGTTGCGACTCTCACACATCAATGACAGTGGCGGCTCGTGATCAAAAAAATATGTGAAGAGCTTGATACCAAAATATTATGAAAAACACCTGATGCAGCCATTAATATGGGCGTCGGCAGAATATTTCCCAGGGGGGGGCAAAGACTACTTTAACGTATAGTTACCATGTTGAAAAAAGCAAAAAAGCAAGGGAAAACACTGCATACAAAAATCCAGGGGGGGCTAAAGCCCCCCTTGCCCTATGGTGCCGGTGCCCATGTCCATTAAGCATGGTAATTAGGCGGTGGCACAGGCCTTTCTGCGGAAAGAAATTTTTAATCTTTCAGTGATGCATTCATTCCTAATGCCTCCACTGGTCGACCAGGGCCCTTTTAACCTTTGAAGTGAGGGGAAGCTCAGTCTCATTTCGGGCCTCCTATCCCCTTTTTGTTTGGATTAAGTAAAGTTTTTAATGATTTTCTTTGTTAAAGGGATATTTAATAATTTAATTATTCTAATGATTTTATTTGAAAAAAAAATATTTTTTTAATTAATTTGAAATTTACCTTAGATAAAAATATATTATTCATTATCTTCGCAATACTTTACTTAATTGTAATGAGATTTTACAGTATTTTTAAAATTACTGTAAAAAGAAACTAAAAACATTTCCTTACTACTGAAACAATAAACTTATTTAGTCATATATTTTTCACAATTATTTAGTCATATATTTTTCATGAGACATGGGGCTTTTTTCGGGAATTCTTTGTTCGTTTTGATGGCATCATAAAAATCACAACATGGAAGTTCAGAATTAATTTTGACCTTTAGACGATTTTTAACATTACATATTGAAAGTTTACCCCTTTCTACCGACCAAATGTTCCTGATAATAGAAAATTTTGTCTCAACTAGAACAAATATCCCAAGTATAGACATCGCATACTGAACTAATTTAGAAATGTTGCTACATGGAGTATCAAGACTTCTAAAATGCCTTAAAAATAGCTTTCCACTTCTCTTAATTAAAAATCTTTACAATAACTTAGAAGATCATTTAAAAACAAAATTTTGAATTTTTATCCGTTTTGTAGTCATTTCTGAGCCCCCTTCAAATTATGACGGGAAGCTTAAGCTTCTCGAGCCTTTACGCTAATCAGGCTCTATGTCGACCACGTGAAAGAACATCTCTTTTATCGTCATCATTCCACCGACTAAACGGTGTTTGTAATACATTACAGACTACATCATTTACAGGAAACATAATGAAGGTGAATAAACAGAAAAGAAACTAACTATTATTATCATTAAAATTAACACAAGAAGAAATTTTCAAAAGACAGCAGTAAAAATCTCATGTGCCAAAATCTCAAACAAATCACGTGGTTTCATTTTCCTACACAAATTTGTGCTTGGAGATGCACTACGCTGGGTTTTCTCTCACTTGAAGAGACAGACCGTTTTCTGAGGGATCTCTTCACCTGATAGAAAGTAAAGCTGTAAAACTGAATGAAGCGTTTGGGGTTACCATGGCAACCCCCCCCCCAATAAGTGCAGTAGAAGAGATAATTTTTCCTTAGCACTTCCCAACTCACTCCGTCAGAACCCGCGTACCACGTGACTCTAACAATGGACCAATCGTGACACAAGTCTTTGAAGCTTTCTTTTTTTGCCGCGCGGTGTATTATTTCTATATGCGCGCGGCAAGGGGACGGGTGGGAAGAGAGTTTGGCTTCACTGATAGTAAGAGCATGATTTAGCACATAGTCTTATGGCAATTGGGCTTTCATCAGAAATGTAAGTGTATTCTTACAGACTAAATTTGAAAAAGGATTATGGCTTGCTTACGTTACACAATTTTTTGTTACTTACAATACTTGGTGAAGAGGCACTTCACCTACTTCACCTGAAAAGCCGCCACTGATCAATGAGGGGAAAAAAAGATAGTTCTGGTCTTTGGTTAGCTAGAAGCATTGAATAGAAACTCTAACATAAAAAGATTCCTTCCTATCTTACACTATTGTAAAGCACGCACAGACAATGCAAGTGCTATCGAATTTCAATACACTAGAAAGTTTGGCAGCTGGTGGAGGAGAAAGAAATTTATAGCCCCATACTGTTACCCACTAGACAAAGTATTTATTGCCTAATTCGTCAGTTGTATCTATTCCATATACGCCTCCGTTTTCAATTCTGAGAAAAGGATCACAATAGTTAGTCCATACCACAGAGTTTTGAAGCGAATACGCGTTTACTTTTTCAGTCTAGTTCTTTCTTTGAGTGTAAACGCAGTGAGTGCCCGCTAAAAGAAAATGTGAATCGATTTTATCGTAGTTCAAGAAATGAGATTAGAGTGAAAAAACCGTAAGTACATTTTGGAAAATCAGACAATTCTGTCCGGAAATTTCGGGGTGTGGTGGTGGTGGTGGGGTATATAATCACCCTCCGGGTTTGGGGTTACCCCCCCCCCATGTGGTAGTGTGGTAGCTATAGCTACGTCCGCGAGCGGTCCAGTTCGATATTTCTCTCCTTCCACGGTGAAAGATGAATTAAATGACATTTGAATATAACTGTGGTATACTGTCAAATAGCGTTGACAGGCGTCCGGATAAAGCCGGACATAGGCTTTTTGATTGTTGTCCGGCTAAACTTAACGGTCTCCGGCTTTTGTTAGACTTTTTACTGGTGACTTTGGCTGATTAGTAATAAAGTACTTGAACCGATTTGGCATTCAATGTTATTCATATTTCATTAGAATTTAACAAGATTCATGGTAATAATCAAAAAAGCTTGATTTTACATACAATTTTTTTTGTCATACCTATTAATACTGAGACAAAATCCTCAATATTGTAGGCTGTCCGGCCTTTTTACCCAAATGTCTGGCCAGACTGGCTGGTCTGTCCGGCTATTTGGTTTGACGACCTGGAAACCCTACTGTCAAAGAACACTGTACGTAGAAAGACCGATGTTTTAGTTCTCAGCGATGCAGAGTTATAATAAAACTATCAATCTACTTATATAAAGATGTTTGTTTGTGTGATTATGGCAACGCTACTCTTGGCCGATCTGCCAAGGATGAGGGGTATCTTGGTAGGAGGACTTTCTAAGGGATTGTATCGGGTATTCACGTTACATCTGGAGAAAAACTTACCAAAACTCCAGACCGTTAGATCGACAGCCGATCTAAAATTTTGGGGGCCCCTTCAAAATATTTCAGAGGGGCCAATCCAGGGGGCCTCTTTTTGGTCGAAGGACGGCCAAAAAGGGCCCCTTTATGGCCGCCCTCGCTGGACCCCCGATGAGAAAGCTATAGGTACGTCCGTGGTTACTACTGTATTTTAGATAAGACATTAGACGATTTTGTGTCCATTAAAACCAAAAACTTTTTCTATAGTCTTCGAATAGACACTTCATTTTTGCAAGAATTCCCTTCAACCTGGGAAATGATCAGTCATATTTGGAAGTCAAACAGAAGATTAGTGTACTGAAAGCAGTTAATGACATCGCTGAGAGAGGTGTCAAATTAATGCAGGACGTTAATGATTTATAAACTGCTGATGAAGAGCAAAAACAGTTTGTTCTTCGTTGCGTGCAAAATCATCGCAACTTATGTCCAGACTGCAAAAAATCAACTTTAAAAAGAAAATATCCGCACTAGTTTTATTTTTTGCAGCATCAAGCATGTGATATTATTAATGAATATATGAGTTGGGGTTTATTAAATATAATGTTTAATTAATAATGCTTAATTCATTATTTTTTCTAAATAGATCATATCATGCATTCTAATTCTGAAAATTCTGGCTCAAGTCGGCACGGGTTTATTTTATCCTACAGGACTGAAACGTTACATATAAGTTAATATGATCAAAAAGAAAAATTTTAGGGGGTGAGCAAAAAAATTTCAGTAAAAAAAATTTTTGACCCCAAATAAGGGACACTCTAATGTGCACCTCTTGGATTTTAATGAAACTTGGCATGCTGTTATGCGAGACATAGGTAATTATTACATATCTTTTTTCAAAGTGGTAATTCAATTAGAAATCGATTGAAAAATCTTAGGTTTGGCCAATAGGAAACTGTTATAAAATAAACTATAAAGTGTACCATAACACTTCCATTTAAATTTATTTTCCTAGCTTTAAAATTAAAATATATCGCTTTGAAAAAAAAAGTCGTCTCTGGACACTTGGAAATATCTGCTCAAGTAACCAAGATATAGAGCTAATATCTACTCGATCAACTACTATTAGCGCCCTCTACAATGTAACATAGGTTACGATATAGGTTCCGATTGGGGGCAGTTTCGCCATGAAAGTTCGGCTAGACCATTTCTTTCAATATACAATTATTGGGTGAAATCTTACCTTTGTGGGTCTTTGGGAAAGCACATCATGAAGACTACTTGTACTTGATGAACGACTAGATAAAGGTTCTTGTGCTCCTGAACTACCAAAACTGAAGCTGCTGGAAAGACTGACAGTGTCCCTGGTGAGGCACCGTTGTACCTTATATGGTGACAAGTTAGAAGATGACACGTGCTTCAGCATAGCCGTACGCACGTAATCCTAAGATCACAACATTTCCCCCTCTGGTTGCCTGAAAGAAAGATCAAGAATAAACTTTTCAAATACAACAGAATGAGCTCGGAATTATGTGAACGGCAACAAAGTGGCGCTCACGGTTACAGGTACAAAAACGTGAAAACTTCGAATCGCAACACCCACTTTTTTCCCCTGCAAAATGCGCAGGCCATGCGAAAACATACAGAATTTTGGAACGGTACAAGTATCACAAAAGATGGACATGTTATGCACACACGCCAAATGATCGAAATGCGCCACGCTGGGCAACTTTTGGCAAAATATCGCCAAATTCGGCTCCAAAAATAAGTCCCCAAAAGTGAGGTTACCAAAGGCCTCAAACAAACATTTGTCGAGATTTCTAGAAAATGCTAAACAAACCCATGGGGAAACCGAAAACTCCGTATCTAGCGTTCTAGTTGGACGATTTTGATGCAACAAAAAGCACAATGTAAGCAACTATTTGCCACGTAGAATACGAATTTTAAACTATTTTAAAGCTCAGAACCTCATTCGTGCCTGGATATTTTTGCGACTTTCTTCGATTTTTGCTAACACCAGCAGTAATTGATAAATTTCTGATGTCAACTTTTTGAACAAGGAATGATTTCATTTAAAATCATTATGTATAAAAATTGAAATGTCAACATCCTACTTGGCCATATTAAAATATTTTGTGGAATTGAAGTCCAATACTCGCGAATAAAGGCTAGGAAAAATAAATAATGTTTTCAACTGATAGCGAAAATGCCGTCCCAAAAAAGGGACGCTAGGCATAAATGGGTTAAACTGTAATATCTGTAACATAGCTTTTATTGGCTAAGCTAGCAGTCCATCGCATCTACGTATTAATTTACATCGAAATCATATAGAGTTTCCAGTAATCTTTCTGCAAATAATTTTGAGTACAAACATTTTCATATGGTTGGGTTCAATAACATTAATATTCCTATATCATCTATAAAAAAGAACAATAATGAAAGTTTACTTTTAAAAACTACTTCATAAAATTTTATAATACCATTTATCCCTATGGTCTAAACCAATTAGTACATAATAAATAACTAATTTATTATACCAGCAGTACTAACATAAATAAATATTCTCTAGTATATAATACATTAAATATGTTTATATAATAAAACATATAGAACTTCCAGAGGAAAACGCAAAAAGAATACTATATCTAATTATACTAATCGTTATATAAAATCTGCTATTTTAAAATTATATAATTACTTTACTACTTCTTGCAATTGGTTTAAAATACGTACATTTATTCATTTAATTAAAAAAGAAACTTTTAGTTAAGTATTTTTCAATTTATTAAATCTTAACATTAAAGGACAGTTTCTTCACCTATTCTTTGATCTCATTGGTGCACGAGCAACTGCACTAACCATAAATCTCTCTAACAATTAAAAATAACACATCTCCTAATTCTAACCTACAAGTTACTTTCTCAAATCCTGCAATAAATAACTTAAATTTCAATAATATTTTATCTGCTAACAACACTTCCTTTCCCATCAAAAATTCAATTATTAAAAAGTCTTAAATATTCCCTACCTTTACGTAGACAAGTATTTAACTATAAGTCCTTTTCCCAATTGCATAACCCTTTGGATACACCATCCTGTATTTGCACTGAAAATCATTATAGGAACTTCATTAATAGGGATTAGGGGTACATTATTACCGGGGACCTTGCTATCATAAAAGATATACAATTACAAAAACTCATGCAGAAAGGCACTAAACACAGGATTCCATCAAAACTCTCACTATCTGGCATAGTAACTCAATTTTATTATGATCTAGATTACTTCATATACAATACTACCATAAAATACAACTCTGATTATGAAGCTTTCAAAGCATGGAAAGTGAAAGTACTTGCAACCTTTAAGCATAATATTGATAAATATTGTTGCAGAAATACTCTGCTAATTCCTCGGTTCATCGTTCTAAAGACCAGTTAGTGTAGAAAGTTCTAGTAAAGAGTCCACCAGTCAGGATGGAATACAAACTTTATTGCTTCTAGAACATCGGCGAACAATCATCTGTACAAAATTCATAAGCACAATCAGACAGTAATGTGCTTTTAACAATCCGCTTAGTACAGAAGCTTTCACAGATGCTGTATTTCTTATACAAAACAAAACACTTCCACAGGCAAAAATTCAGAGGAAATATGCGAGGGATATCGTAGACCAGTGGCGTACCCAGGAATTCATTTTGGGGGGTGCATATCGTCATTAACATGAAAGAAGTAATGTACCACTTGGTGTGGGCGCCCATATAGGGGTTCGCCCCCCCCCCGTCACAGCTATCGGTATAGTAAACAATCTTGTAGAATACTGAAATCTTTCAAATTAATTATGTTTTCAAGTGTTTGAAAACTCAAGATGAGCTCCTCAAATACATGGACGGCTCAAATTACCGCCCACGCACAAGTTTCTTGTTTCTCCCATTTAAACCTGTTCAAGAATCAATATAATTTTTATTAAAGGTTACAAAATTGAAGATCAAAGGAAAAGTAGTAAAGATACCATAAGAACGAAAATTCGTATTTATTAGAATCGGCGGAATACCACATCGTTGAAAATTCGATAAAAGTCATTTAATGATTGAAAAAACAGCCACAATTCAAAGAATGGTCAAAAAGAAGAGGTTATAATAAAATGAAAAATTTCATACAGAATATTTTCTACAAGGTTATATTTATTCTCCCTGCTTGTTTTTGCAAAATATTTAAGACTTCTTCACTTTCAAAAAATTATTTTTTATCCATGTATGACAGAGACCATTTAAACACATATCAAATTTACTGTTTCTTAAGTAATTTTTTAAACATTTTATAGTTGAAAACGATCTATCAGTAGTGTCACAGGCAAAGTGACACTACCAAAGTTTTTAAAAGTTTATGGATATTCAGGAAAATATCATCGTGTGCTGCGCGCTGCGTACTTGTAAAGCTTCTATAGCAGTTAATCTAATCTGTTGTGCCAGTAATTTCTTTTTCCATAGCTGATGTTTTATAATCATTAGCATTCTTAGCATTTCTAATTTGTTTTTATCTGTAGGTATGAGGTTATTTCCAGTGAAACTAAAATATTTATTTATCCCAAAATTTTTTTCTGTTTTCTGAAGTTTTCTTTAAGATGTACAATTACAGAATTCAAAAATTTATTACTGTTACTTGAAATTGTTATTAATGTACACTTTTCTACTTCAGATTGATATGTGGAATTTTTTTTTTTTACCAGATTATAAAAAACTTAAAAGCGACCACTGATTCCTTTTACTCATTCTGAGATTAAAAATTTAAGAAAAAGAATGAAATGAATTTAAGGTTATAAAATTCTGAACTTAGCAATTCGAGCAAAAGAAAATGGATTGAATATTTCCTGACTGTTCTCCGTTTATGAATATGAAATCAGAGATTATCGCTAACTGTTTGGAAGGGGGGGGACATCTTCCATAGAAATAATATTCCATAGATATACAATGGGGATGCACCCTCTCTTTCTCTCTCCACCTGCAAACTCTGACCATTGGCCTCATGAACACAAAAGCACATTTTTAGAGTTATCAAAGACTTTCTATTATTTTTTCAAGAATTCACTTAGCTGGAATCATGTTTTCCTTTCATGATGAAAACATTTTTCTGGAAAAAATCAGGTTGTTTTTATTCACTTGAAATATTTCAATTTTCAGAAATCTTGGGGGGTGCATATGTCCCTTTGCACCCCCCCCCCCCTGGGTACGCCACTGTCGTAGACAGTCCCTCAAGACTCGGCAATGAAGAATTTACTCACAGCACTTTAAAACAAGGCTTCAAAAGGGCAAGCGCAAATACCGTTCCTATAGCACAATACAATTCACAGTGTAATACAGCGAACACACTCAACGAATGGTCGGTGAGAAGCTGACTCAAACTGGGGGAACCCGCCGCTTTTATAGTCTACGGCGAACACCGTGAAAGGTTCCAGAGAGAACCATCGGTGCAATGTAATAGAGCAAGCTCGAATTTGATTGCATAATAGAAGAGTAATATTAGGCTATTATGCATATTAATGCAGGAAATCTATCTTCACAAGCCCCATTGGGAAAATCGCGCCAAATGACCGAAATATCGCCAAATTTGGCGCCAAACGTAAGTCCCCAAAAGTGAGGCTGCCGAAGGCCTAGGACCAATATTTCTCGAGATTCCTAGAAAATGCTACACAAACCAATAGGGAAACCGAAACCTCCGTATCTCGCGTTCTGGTTGACCGATTTTGATGCAACAAAAAGCGAAATTTAACTGTTTGCCGAGTAGAATACGGATTTTACACTATTTAAACCCCAGAACAGCTGGTTGCCCCCAAAATTCGTAACAATATGTTAAACACAAAACTCATGTTAATAATCATATTCATACACACATAGACTTTATAAAGCAGCACTTCATTATTACTTATGTAGATAAGTCCTCCTATAATTATGCATTTATATGCAAACAGTTATAACATATTTTGTTAGGCTCTTTAATTGTAAATAACAGTATATTCCTGCCTACTAATCTATCTACTGTTGTCCGCAATAAAAAAATTTTGGCTTTCTACAAACTTCTCAATTTACAACATAACAATTTAAACTATCCTTACATTGTACTAATTCCTGAATTTCATAAAACACCATTAAAGTTTAGAACGGTTAAAATGGGATGTAATAGATACAGTAATGTAGCAAATAAACTATTATTAAAGACATTGTCTACTATGCATGAGTATCATAAAAAGTAATGATAACTATCTCTATGGGAAATAGTTATGATCTTCGCAATACCTTATGTAATAATAGTAATATTCCTCTTGACGACCGTTAGAATGTTATCAATGAATTATTTAAAAATAGTGTTAATAATACTATGATACCTTCCTACGTTGATGTGAATTATTTCAATAGTCTATCTAAATTTATTATATATAAATATAGCATACATAACAATAAGATATATCTATAAAATCATGGTATACCACACGATGTTTCAGCATTAAGTTACCTGGCAGATCTATACCTATATTTCTACGAAAAAGACTACATTAATAAACATACTATTATTAAAAGGTATATAGATGATATCTTACTAGTAAATAATACTAATGTTAATAACGTTATCTTCCCAATAAAATATCCTTCTGCTCTGGAATTAATTAAAAATCATATGCTTAACAATTTTGCTACTTTTTTAGATTTAAGTATCTCTATCACTCCTAGAGCAATAGCCTAAGTTTCAACATATATGATAAGAGAAAAGATTTTAACTTTAAAGTAAATAGCTTTACTTATATTTCATCTTACTTACATAAATCAGTATTCCGCAATGTCATCTACAATCATTGCTGTAGAATCAAGCTACTATGTACAGAAGAATTTAAAGTCTCCAATTTTAAATCTCTCTTTCTGTCTGCTAGTCAATATAACTATCCTACTAAGTTTCTAATTATATACAATTCATGCAGGTAATGTGTCTATTGCCTTTGTTAATTTACTGGGGGTTGGGTGGGGTTTGGTTTTAAGGTTGTAATTGGATGGATGGGTCGGGAGGAGGAAACTTTCCTTATTATTAAAAAAAAAAAAGAGTAAAACACAAAAACTCTGTATGTGTATAGAATAATGTTACGAATTTTCGGGGCAACCCGCTGCTCTGGGGCTTAAAATGGTTTAAAATTCGTATTCTACGCTTCAAATAGATAAATTTTGCTTTTTGTTGCATCAAAATCGGCCAATTAGAACCGGAGATACGGAGGTTTCGCTTTCCCATATGTTTTTCTATGGGCTTCTAGAAATCTCGAGAAATATTAGTCCTAGAGCTTAGATCTCTTCACTTTTGAGGACTTATTTTTGGCGCCAAATTTGGCGATATTTCGCCAAAAGTCGCCAAGCTTGGCGACTTTTTGGTCATTTGGCGCGATTTTCCCAATGGGGCCTGGAAGTTGTTTTTCCTGCATTAAAAACGCATAATAACCTAACATTTCTCTTTTATGACGTAATCAAAATTCACGCTTTATGTAGAACCCTCGAGAAATTGACTTTTCTGGAAACCTCTTGTACCTCCTGCGCCGGCTATTTATAGAAGAGCGCGTCGCCCCGAGAGTCAGTTGCGAGTTGAACATTCAATGTGTGAAGAGCTCTGAGTACGCTTGTTTTGTGTGAACTGATAGTGCTATAGAAGCTGTGTTTTAGCTTGCTTTGTGAAGCTGTTTTTAAAGTGCTGTGTGTAAATTCTTCATTGCTGTGTCTTAAGGGATAGTGTACTATATCCCTTGAATATTTCTACGGAATTTTTGCATGTAAAAGTGACTTATTTTGTGTGAGAAATACAGCATTTGTGAGAGCTTCTGATCCAAGCGGATTGTTAAAAGCACGTTACTGCTAGATTGTGCTTGTGAATTGTGTGCAGCTGATTGTTCTACGAAGTTCTAGAAGAAATAAAGTTTGTGTTCCATCCTGACAACTGACTTTTTACTTGAACTTTTTACACCACTGGACTTTAGAACGACGAACCCCAGGAGTAACAGAGTAATTCCGCAACATTTGGTGTCAGAATCGGGGTTCTAGAGAAGGACTTTAATTTTCCAGTTTATGATTTTGACTAGACAAAAAATGGAAGAACAACTTCAAAAGCTCATGAATATGATGCAGGAAATGAAATCTGGACAAGATGAGATAAAAAAAGAGATGAAAGCCGGACAAGATGAGATAAAAGAAGAGATGAAAGCCGGACAAGATGAGATTAAAGCTGCACAAGGCGAGATGAAATCCGGATTGGACGAGTTAAAGACAGCGCACAATGAAGTGAAAACCGGATTGGAGGAATTAAGAGCCGCGCACGACGATGTGAAGACCGGACTGGAAGAATTAAGAGCCGCACACGACGAGATGAAATCCGGACTGGAGCAGAAAATAGAAGCCGGACTGGAAGAAATGAAATCCGGACTGGAGGAAAAAATACAGACATATCAAGAAAATATGGAGAAGAGAATGTCGATACTAGAAGAAAGCCAAGCAAGAAACGTGAAAGAGTTGCGTGAAGAATTTGAGAATAAAATTGAGGAAAAACTTGACTCTCTAGTGAAGATGGGAAAATTACCTGAAAACATCAAGTTGTCGTCACGCCGCCCAACAGTGAAACTAACGACCTATGATGGAAAGACTCCCTGGGAAGCTTACAAGACCCAATTCTTGATCGTCGCCAAAGCCAATGGTTGGAGCGAGTCCGAGAAAGCGGACCAACTGGCCGCTTCCCTTAGCGGAGATGCAATTAACGTATTACAAACTATTGGAGCGACGAAGATAGGAGATTTTGACGCCCTCGCAAGTGCCTTGGAGATGAAATTCGGAGAGAAGTGCCAGAAAGAATATAGTAGAATCCAACTTAAGTCAAGGATGCAGAGATCTGGCGAGACCCTTCAAGATCTTGCTTCGGACATAGATAGGCTGTGTCATCTAGCCTACATGGACCACCTTGATAATGTCCGAGAGGAAATGGCGGTGCGTCATTTTATTGAAGCCATCCGTGATCCAGAAACCCAAAAGGCACTCATGTTGGAGGATTATCAGGATTTGAAGTCTGCTCTGGTGTTCGCAATGAAGCTAGAGGCAGCCCAGCGGGCCGTGAAAAAAGATCGGCATGCTGTTAGAGCGGTCACGGTCCAAGAGGGAGCTGAAAAAGACACAGAGAGCGTCGAGAACAGGTTGAAGAGAATTGAAGATCTCATAGAGCGAAAATTAAGATCCGATAGAACGAGAGATGGCCGAAAGAAAGTGAAATGCTGGAAGTGTGGCGTCGAAGGAAATGTACAAAAGCATTGTGGTCGAAAGGCTTATGACCAGCAAGAGAAATCTAAGAACATGAAAGAGGGAAACTAGGAGGTGGCCATCTCGCGGGGCGGAGGTTGCCATATAGTCAAAAGCCCCACCTAAAAGTCTTGCAGATTTCATCAGTGAATGGTGGCAGTAATGGACTCTTCGTACTGGGATATGTTAATGGTTCCCCATGCCACATGGTGATTGATACTGGAGCGAACGTAACCATCATAAGGACGGATCTGGCCAAGAAATTAAATTTGAAGATTATCTGGACTCCGCCCTCGCTGACCCTCCAGACTGTGACAGGTGACAAGATCGAAGTGGGCGGAAAAGCGCAAGTAGAAATCACGTTTGGGAATGCCAGATACGACCATGTGGTATATGTCGCCAATATTACAGACTCTTTTATTCTCGGACTCGACTTTTTAAAATCGCACAAATTTAACTTGGACTTTAAGAATAATGAGCTTCGTTCAGACTCAGAAGAAATAGCTGCGTTCGATATTAAAAATGAAACTATTTTGCCTGTTCAGCAAATAATAGCCCAGACTGATGTCACTCTACCTCCCAGAACTGATTCAATAATTTCTGGAACAGTAAAAGAAAGCAATAAATTCCGTTTTGGATTAATCGAACACCCAAACAATAGTGATTCCGTCAGAGGAGTACTTGTGGGAGCAACACTTGTGGACTTGTCGAGAACAGAAATTCCAGTTAGAGTAGTAAATGTGACGGACAAGTCGAAGGTGATAAAGAAAAATGAAGTGTTGGCGACATGCACTCCTGTTACCTGCATTAATAAGAACATCAGCCAAACGACAGCTAAATCTTCCGAGTGCCTGACGAAGGAATTAATACAAAACGTGGAGTTAACGGCAGAACGGAGAAGCGCTGCGGAGAAAGTAATAGCTGAATTTGAAGACCTCTTCTCCCGTACTTCGGGTGACTTTGGCCGTACGAGCTTAACTCAACATAGGATAGATACAGGCAGCCATTCTCCCATCAAGCAACATCCTAGGCGGCTGCCGTTTGCTAAGCAAGAAGAGGTGAGCAGACTTTTAGAGGAGATGCAGCGTGATGACGTCATCGAGCCGTCGACTAGTCCCTGGGCCTCGCCAATTGTTTTGGTCCGAAAGACGGATGGTTCCACCCGGTTCTGTGTTGACTACAGACGTCTCAATGATATTACCAAGAAAGACAGCTACCCTCTTCCCAGAATAGACGACACTTTGGACACTTTATCGGGAAACGAATGGTTTTCCACTCTGGATCTAAAAAGTGGTTACTGGCAAGTGGAAATTCATCCCGACGACCGTGAAAAGACTGCGTTCACCACGGGACAAGGATTATGGCAGTTCAAAGTCATGCCTTTTGGACTCTGCAACGCACCTGCTACATTCGAGCGACTAATGGAGACAGTGTTGAGAGGACTTTCCTACGAAGCATGTCTTGTTTATTTGGACGATATCATCATCGTCGGAAGGACTTTCGAAGAGCATCTCGAGAACATTCGAAAGGTACTGCAGAAATTAAAAGAGGCAAACTTGAAACTAAGTCCATCGAAGTGCAATTTGTTTCGTCGGGAAGTACGTTACCTCGGGCACATAATATCCGCCCACGGAGTCCGAACCGATCCCGAAAAGACGTCCGCAGTCCAGAACTGGAGTCGTCCCGAGAATATCCACGACTTAAGAAGTTTTCTCGGTCTGTGTACTTACTATCGAAAATTCGTGAAGGGCTTTTCTCAAATTGCAAGACCTCTTCACAAATTGACCGAGACTGGACAGAAATTTCTATGGACTGAGGAATGTGAGGACGCATTCAACGAACTGAAGACGGCTTTAACATCTTCGCCGATCTTGTCGTATCCTCACCCTGACAAGCCATTTATCCTGGACACAGACGCAAGTAAGGAGAGTGTCGGAGCAGTTTTGTCCCAGGAGATAGATGGCCAAGAACACGTCATTGCTTACTGGAGCAAATGCCTTTCAAAGGCAGAACGTAACTATTGTGTTACGAGAAAGGAACTCCTTGCTATCATTAAGGCCGTGGAGCACTTCCATCATTACCTGTACGGCCGAAAGTTCCTGCTCCGAACGGACCATGCCTCTTTAACCTGGCTTCTAAATTTCAAGAATCCGGAGGGCCAAATAGCCAGGTGGATACAGCGATTACAAGAATATGACATCGAGATACGTCATCGGAAAGGGACATCTCATGGAAATGCAGATGCTTTGTCAAGAAGGCCCTGTATAGACAGCTGTCGCTATTGCTCCAGGGCAGAGAAAAATTACCATCTGAAACATTCCGTTGTCCGCCAAGTTACATCATCGGTACCATCCCAAGATCCCTGGAGTGACGAAAATATTCGGGCGGACCAATTAGCAGACCGCGACATCAAACCTATTGTGGAATTTATGGAAAAATCCAGCGCTAAGCCCAGTTGGCAAGAAATATCATCTTACAGTCCGGCAGCAAAACAGTACTGGGCTTTATGGGATTCGCTTCGCCTGAGAAATGGAGTCCTGTATCGTAAATGGGAGTCGGACGACGGCAAGATGCTCCGATGGCAGTTAGTACTCCCTCGCTCGAGGATTCCGAAGGTTCTAGAAGAACTTCATAATGGCTTAACTGGGGGCCATTTTGGCGTAATGAAGACCCTGCAAAAAGTTCGCGAGCGCTTCTACTGGGTCAGGGCTCGAGGCGACGTCGAAAAGTGGTGTCAAGCTTGTGACGCCTGTGCCGCCCGTAAAGGCCCGAAGAAACGAAGCCGTGGAAGACTACATCGTTATAATGTAGGAGCGCCTTTTGAGAGGATTGCCCTCGACATCCTGGGACCTCTTCCGCGAACTTCGGATGGCAACAAATACATCCTAGTTGTCATTGACTACTTCTCTAAATGGCCCGAAGCGTTTCCTATTCCCGATCAAGAAGCTACGACCGTAGCAGAGGTACTGGTGCAAGAATGGATTTCCAGATATGGAACCCCTCTGCAACTTCATTCCGACCAAGGAACGAACTTTACCTCTGCAGTCTTTAAAGGACTATGCCAACTTCTCGGAATGGACAAAACCCAGACTACGCCTTTACACCCACAATCCGACGGCATGGTGGAGAGGTTCAATCGTACAATTTTGAACAACCTCTCGCTCCTGGTATCTAGGAATCAAGAGGACTGGGACAAGAAACTCCCCCTGTTCCTGCTGGCCTATAGGAGTGCCGTCCATGAGACTACCGGCTTCACACCTTCCCAGATGCTGTTCGGCAGAGATCTTCGTCTTCCCGCCGATATAGTGTTCGGCCGCCCTCCAGATGCGCCTTCATCGCCAGAGGAGTACGTGGAGAACCTTCGGGCACGGTTTGAAGACGTACATCATTTTGCTCGGGAGCGGATCAACCTGAACACGGAAAAGATGAAGACTCGCTACGACACGAAGGCTACGGGACACGAGTTCAACGCAGGTGACAAAGTTTGGCTATGGAATCCTACTCGACGGAAAGGCCTGTCTCCCAAGCTGCAATCGCCGTGGGACGGTCCTTACACAGTCCTAAACCGGCTGAATGACGTCATCGTACGGATTCGTAAGTCACCAAACTCGAAGCCAAGAGTTGTACATTACGATCGGCTTGCCATCTACCGCGGTTGTAATTAGCTCAGACCATGGTCACTATGGCGTAATTCCTCTTTTCTTTCAACTCTCATTTCTTTCCTGTCTTTCCCTTCTCTTCCTCTTTCTTCAACTCTCTTTCTCTCACCACTTACGCCATGTTTAGTGTACATATTTGTAATATATTGGATTTTATTAATGCGTATTTGTTATTACATTGATTACTTATTACAGTGTAATTGTTTATTATGATGATTATTAATGTGTATTTGCTTATTGTGCTATTGATTACTTGCTTGAATTATGTTGTTAAGATCTTGTTAAGTGTTATACAGTGTAGGTACCTGTGTGACCTCCTAACTAGGGATTGTACTGCCCGGGACGTGCAGTCCTTGGGAAGGGGGCAATGTTACGAATTTTCGGGGCAACCCGCTGCTCTGGGGCTTAAAATGGTTTAAAATTCGTATTCTACGCTTCAAATAGATAAATTTTGCTTTTTGTTGCATCAAAATCGGCCAATTAGAACCGGAGATACGGAGGTTTCGCTTTCCCATATGTTTTTCTATGGGCTTCTAGAAATCTCGAGAAATATTAGTCCTAGAGCTTAGATCTCTTCACTTTTGAGGACTTATTTTTGGCGCCAAATTTGGCGATATTTCGCCAAAAGTCGCCAAGCTTGGCGACTTTTTGGTCATTTGGCGCGATTTTCCCAATGGGGCCTGGAAGTTGTTTTTCCTGCATTAAAAACGCATAATAACCTAACATTTCTCTTTTATGACGTAATCAAAATTCACGCTTTATGTAGAACCCTCGAGAAATTGACTTTTCTGGAAACCTCTTGTACCTCCTGCGCCGGCTATTTATAGAAGAGCGCGTCGCCCCGAGAGTCAGTTGCGAGTTGAACATTCAATGTGTGAAGAGCTCTGAGTACGCTTGTTTTGTGTGAACTGATAGTGCTATAGAAGCTGTGTTTTAGCTTGCTTTGTGAAGCTGTTTTTAAAGTGCTGTGTGTAAATTCTTCATTGCTGTGTCTTAAGGGATAGTGTACTATATCCCTTGAATATTTCCACGGAATTTTTGCATGTAAAAGTGACTTATTTTGTGTGAGAAATACAGCATTTGTGAGAGCTTCTGATCCAAGCGGATTGTTAAAAGCACGTTACTGCTAGATTGTGCTTGTGAATTGTGTGCAGCTGATTGTTCTACGAAGTTCTAGAAGAAATAAAGTTTGTGTTCCATCCAGACAAGTGACTTTTTACTTGAACTTTTTACACCACTGGACTTTAGAACGACGAACCCCAGGAGTAGCAGAGTAATTCCGCAACAATATGCATGCATATGTATATTTGGAGATCATAAAAAGGGGGTTCCTATTCAGTGACATTCTAATTTTGGTTTTTAAATATTCTCCTTCAATATTAGAATAATATTCTGAAAAATAAACAACATGCATGTATTTCGCTAGTACACATATTCATTAGAGTTTTAAATTGAATAATTTCATTAATATTTAATTGGTTATACCATCTATTTATTATTATTCGATAATTATAATTTTAATTTAATTAATATACCTTTATGTTAATATAATTAATATATCTGTATTTTACACTACTATTTCTGGCAACACTTTTATCATTTTAATTTTACTATTGCACATTCGATTTCTTGCAACACCGGTGTTACACCTCTTCATATTGGCAACAATCTACAGCAAAATTTGCTGTCTCATGTAGGGATAGACGCGAGACGCAAGAAATCTCGCACTGCCACGTGTCCTCGTCTCGGAATACCAGACGAGACAGGTAACTTTTTCGCAAGACGAGATGCGAGACTACAGTCTGGTCTCGGGTGCGATTTCTAGCGAGAATTTCTCGTCTCGCATAAATTTAGGAGGCGAATTACTTTTCAATCAGAATAGAAGTGCTTTATTTGAGGAGGTAAACCATCCTGAGAAGGGAGCGTACACTTTACCTGAAGCCTCTACCGTTTAACTTGCGTCTTCTTTGTTATCGTTCCTGGTATACTATCAGCACTTTACAATACAAACAAACACGTAACATTTAAAATTAGGAAGTACGAGGGATATGCAAAACACACAACACACAAAGTATAGGATAAAGAAAGAAACGGGAAAAAAAAAAAAAAAAAAAAAAAAAAAAACAGAGAAGAGTGGAAGACACAGAAAAATAATAAGCAAACAGAGGAAAGGCGGTACGGTAAGTCCTAAGCCTGACCATATTTAGATTTGGCTCCGGAGCACTAACTTTGTGTCACCCTTCATTATCCAAAGAACTTGAACACATTTTTGACCGCTGTTGACTTTTCGCAACATGAAGCTCTTAAGATTTTCCAAAATTGAATTTCATTTCCCTCTCAAAATTTAAAAGCCTACTTACATATATTTGAGCAAGATTATACATTTAAAAATTATTTATTTTAATATTTGTAACCCATTTGTATCATTAGCTCATATGGACGCTAAGTCAGGGACGGCTATTATATGACACGCGTGTCAAGTTTCTTAGAAAATTTCCCTGTACCAACAAGATATTTGTAATTTTCTTTTTCTTCTTTAAAACATAAAACAAAGCACTAGTATTCGAAAATTGCATTTCAGTTAACTGTTGTCTTTGTAGTTTGATCAAATCGTATTTATCACACCAAAAATATGTCTCGAACTAGATCTAGTGATAGACAATTAGGTAATATCTATCACAAGGGAAATTCATTTCCCCCAACAAATTACTATTTTAGTACATATGAATTTATAATCTAGATAATCGGAATATATGGGGCCCCCTTTTTCTCCAGGGACACCGGGCTACTGCCCCTCTTGCAAGTGTGATAATCGGGTTCTGGGTATATCAGAGAGAGATTAGAAGTAAAGCAACTTGCATGTGCATTTGGATTGATGCCTAGTCGAGTAGTGTGATTCTCCAGCGTGTATTTGCTCCCAACACCCCAACACGTGGTGAAAATGAATCACGGTAAAAGCGCGCCGGGAAAAAGTGCAGACGGAAGAAAGCGCACAATATTGAATAGATTTGTTTTTTGAGTAGAAGCCCTGTGGTGTAATGGTTTGCGCACCGCGCTGCCGTCCCACAGGTCCGGGATTCGAATCCCGGGCTGGTCGACAAAGCCGATCAAGCAAGGTCGACAAAGCAAGGTGGACTCAGCCATTCATCCCTTGAGTAGGTCGATAAAATGAGGACCAAGCTTGCTTGGGGTCAAACACTGGGGGCTTCGCATCAGGCTGACCACATGGCCGAGGCATATGCATCCGCACCCCAGAGCCTATGGTCGCGAAGGCGCGGTTGGGCAGCGCAGGCCTTGACCCCGCAAAGGTGCTGTTGCGCCAATGTTTGACTTTTTGTTTGCTTTTGTTTTTTGAGTAGAGGGGGGGGGGATAAAAAAATGTGATAAACAAGTGGGCGTCCAAAAGGGCGTAAACTGAGGTACATTAGTGTATTTGGTACTTATTGAAAATTGCCATTCAGATAACTTTTCCCAGGGACAGTGGCCTGATTTGTAAGTACACAGTATGCACAGTAGCCCCATGGCCGTCCAAAACACCTCATTGCCCTTTAGCTTTTGATGATTTTTTTTTTAGTATTGTGAATTTTTTGTATCAGTTTTATACTACAATTTTTTATAATCTGAATGACCCTCCCCCCCCTCCCAATAGAAGCACTTGTATGTGCGCCCTTGTATAAGCCCTCTCAAAATTTAAAAGCCTACTTTGACTAACCTAACAGAAAAATAACATTAATTGGTGTAGAATTTTTATCTATTTTATGAGATGTATAAATGTTATCTATTGTATGTATAAATGTTATGTTTTTATGATATTGACCTTGACCATCTTCTTCCTTCCCTTTTCATAGAAGTTGAATTCGGTGATTCTACACAAACATATAGAAAATTCATTAAAACATATATAAAACAAGCCGTTATCCACGACCCTCGTGTTTTCAATTAAGTCTTAACTTATTAGGAAACGTCATTAATTTATTTTTTATTGTTTTGACAAAGAAAAGAAAATAACTACACATCTGCACTTATATTACAAAACAAATTTCAGCCCAGTCGTCAATTGAATGCCCTCAACTCCCTCTTCTACGAATTTGGACAAAGTGTTTAACTGAATTCTAAGTGAAAATACAAGTGTTTCTATTGGGGGGGGGGGGCGGCATTCAGAGTGTGACACAATTTAACGTAAAAATGATAGAAAAAAGGCAATAGGGCTACAATGCATAATGTATACTTACAAATCAGGCCACTGTCCATGGAAAATTATCTGAATGTCAATGTTTTGATTTGACGCCCCCTCACCCGCACTCATATAAAAAATTAAACCCCATTAATGTTGTGCGCTTTTTTCCACCCACCGCTTTTTCACTGGTTCTTCACAAACTGTATTATGTACTTTTATGAATAGCCACCCAGTATTCATCATGACATGAAAGAAGAAAAAAAAATGCTAAACACAAAATTAGTCTTTCAAAATGAGAAAAGGGGCTATACTAACAAAGAAATATTGCAAAATACCGTATGTATAAGATCTTTTCCTGCATGTTTTAAAACTTCACGATATGAGGTGAAAAAAAATCCTTCCCAGAATTTCTCGTTATTAGTACACTTCCTCCAGTCACTTAAAAAGACAAACTTTGAATACAGGAGGTGGAGACGAAAGAGAAAAGAGGGCTTTGTTTTGAGATGTAAGTCTTAAGGCTAGCGTCCACTCACGTGCGTTTCAGTACGCTATAATGGGAACTCTAAGTACATTTCAGTATCTGGAAGACGGATTGCGGAGAAAAGTTGCCCCGTTGTGTGCTTGGCGTGCTTTTGTGGTTACACGCGTTATCCTTTGGCGACGAATCCCGACGGCTCATTAAAAGCCAATAAATTCTTCGCCCCTGCAATGTATCCCCACTTTCACAATGCCTTGACCATTAAAAAAAAACCCCGCTGCGTCCGGAAACCAACGTAAATGGACGCTGGCCTTTAGCAACTGTTTCGGTTCATTCCCGGTCACCCCCAAATGCTTTTAAAGGCCCTTGCAAATATCCAGAGACATGTCGCGGGTCGCTAGCAGTAGGGTGCCAATAGTGGAAAGAATTCTTCAATAGTGTAACCATTTCCTTTAAAAAGGTGGTGATACTCCGGTATTAACCAGGGATCCGTAACTTAACGTAATGCGC